>NW_004624839.1:5645946-5658200 GCF_000247695.1 Heterocephalus glaber
GTGAGAAACTGAAAGTGTAAATAAGGACTAAAAGGTATAACAGATAATGTGAAATAGGAAGAAAAGGGGCAAAGGGGAAGGGGAAGTGGGAGCGGTAGGGGAAAGAAGAGAATGGAATGGAATTAATATGAGAAAATGGAAAAATGGAAACAATGTTTTTGTTAATAGGGAGTGATGGAGGGGTTGAAGGGAGGGAAGGGGAAGGGGGAAAATTAAGAATCAAGAGAGATTATGTAAAGGTACAAATTTCCACTGATGAATGTCATTATATTGTATACCTAAAATGTACCAATAAAATAAAATTTTTTTTAAAAAAGAAGTTAATTGCAAATAAAAAAAAACAGGTGAATACCTTTGTGATATGTGTAATGCCAAAGGTTTCCTAGGTCACAGAAAGCAGTGCCCCTTTAAAAGATCCAGAATTCAAGTCCATCAAAATTAAAAATTCATCATGGAAACATACTATTACTGACAGTAACTAGTATCAAATGACATTTATAAAGTAGCTTTATAAAACTAGGTCAATAGATGGATGTAAGGATTTTTTCTTGTGTAATTCTTATAAAGTTCCTTGATAAGAATTTCTATAGTTTAAGAATGATTTATTTTGTCTGCTTCTTTAATCATTACAATTGCATTGTGACACTTCATGGTTATTTCTGCTTGTGAATAAGGAAATATGACTTGTCCTTGTCAAAAAAAAAAGATAACTTTGAGAGAGAAAAGTCAGTATATAAAACAGGAGAAATGTATGTGTGTATGTGCAAGGTTTTCCATATCTAGGACATACAAATAACTCTTAATATATTAAAAATTCTTAAAATCAGTAGAAAATGGCCAAAGTACCTTAATAAGCACTTAAGAAAAAAGTCAAAATGGCCAAGGTGCTCAACATCAATAGCCACTAAGAAACACAAATTAAAACCACAATGAGATGGGTAGGGGAAAGGAAAGAAGAGAAAGGAAAAAATATGAGAAAAGAAAAAAATGGAAAGATAGTCTTTGTAAATAGGGAGGGATGGAGGGGTTGAAAGGAGGGCAAGGGAAGGGGGAAAAAATAAGAACCAAGATACATCATGTAAAGGTACAAGTTCCCAATGATGAATGTAATTGTATTGTATACCCAAACTGTACCAACAAACTTAATTAAAAAGAAAAACCCACAATGAAAAGTCACTATACTTTCACCAAAATGGCTGCCATAAAGTAGTCCTACACTATCAAGTGTTAGCATAGGTATAGGAAAGGAAACATTCATTGCTTCTGAGAAGATAACTGAACATAGCCACCTAGAAAACTATTTGTCACTATCTAAAAAAGTTAAAGATATACAGATCTTATAACAATCAGTTTTGCTCCTATGCATAACAGTAATGAATACATACATTTACCAAACAAATGGACAAGAATATTTACAGCAGCATATTCCTAATAGACAAAAAATGAAAACAACCCAACATCCAATATAATAGACAAATAAATTGGAGTATAATACAGCAATAGGAATAAACCAACTAGTGTTACGCTAACACAGAGGAACTTCATAAGCAAAATGTTGAGCAAAAGAAGCCAGATGCCAGAATATATACTACATGATTGAGCCCATTTAAATAAAGTTCAAAAACATGCAAAACTCACCATAGGTGATGGAAGTCATAGGGCAAAGGTGATTGGGGGTTGTGAAGAAACCTATGAAGGTGCTGGAGATCTTGATTGGAATATGATCACAGAGGGGTGTTCATTTTGAAAATTAGGCTGGACTTCTATCATTTGTGCACACTTTCTCTTTGATATCTCAATTTAAAAATTACTTGAAAATGCATATCTAACTAATAGTGGGTCTTACAAGCCCACAGAGATTTAAAAATCTCATGGATTCTTAGATTTGAAATCAAAAGGGAATGACTCATTTACTTGATAAGAAGGTGCTACCAACTCTCCATGAGAAATGTAATCATTATGTACCACAAACGTACACATAAAAATAAAATATAAAAAAGAGAGGTGACTAGAAATGTGGCTAAGAGGATAAGCTGAACCCATACTATGACATTCTCTCAATGCAATGCCAAGGACTTGAGAATTTATTCATCAAGTGATGGAGAGTTGGTGGAGATTGCATAAGCGAATGTGATCAGATCCAAGTTTGTAGAAAAATTCTAATTGCAGTAAAATGGAAAGAGGAGAGACAAGACACAGAAAAACTAGTTAAGGTACTGTAAAGATTATGAGAAAGAATGAAAGTTTGATATAGCAAAGAAATACACAAAACATATTTCCCTGTGCCCATCCGTGTCTGCTCCTTTATGGAGAACAGTTCAATAAACAGATTCTGAAAGTACAGATTCTGAAAACACTGGTTATGACTGGAAAGTTTTCATTGTTCCATTCCAGGAGCAGCTTCTTGCCTGATGGCTCATGGGAGAAGTGCAAGGCCCTGTAGGAATGGCTGTCAGGCCATTCATATTCTGACAAGTACTCAGGTGCTAATTCTGGTCATGCTCCATATCTCAGGGCACATTCATGCATGGAATCTCCTGTGAAGCTAAAATAAAAAGTGATATTATCTCATGGAAAATCACAGGATAAAAACTGCACAGCAGCACAAAACTGAAAACAATAAAAGTGGATCAACATTTTTTGACACTCACTTCTCCTCCTGCATAATGTAGTATGATGCTGTTCAGATAGACAGAAAATATAAGCAGTAACAAAGAAAAAAGTACAGGGGGTTCATTTACCTGTTTGTGGTTTTATGTAGCAAGAATGCTTCTCCAGCCCCCTGCATATAAGACACCCCCTGGTTTATGAACAAGGTATCTATGCACTAGGACCCAGTGAAAAGTAAATCTCCCCCCACCCTTCTTTTTTTCCTAAGGGTAAGATCCTATGGTTTATATAAAGTATATACAATGGCAATATATGGGGGATAAAAGCAAATGCAGCAAACCCAAACTGCTGTTCTTAGAAAGACCTGCTTCAAGGTCACCTTTTGATTGGCATCTGGGAATTTAGATTACAATAACTGATTGGCCTGGTTCATTGTGTGGAAGCTGTACAAACAATATGGTTCAGGCTTGTATTAGTCAGGGTTCTCCATGGAAACAGAACCATCAGGTTGTGTATATATGTGTACATGAGCATGTGTGTGTATTTGTATTTAGACATAGAGAGAGATTTATTTTAAGAAACAGTCACATGATAACGGAGGCTATCCAATCCAAAGTCTGCAGGATAGGCCAGCAGACTGGAGACTCAGGCAGAGTCAGTGTTGCAGTTCAAGTCCAAGGGCCATCTGCCAGGAGAATTCCTTCTTACCCAGAGGAGCTCAGTCTTCTGCTTTCTTCAGATCTTTTGCTTTCAAATGATGGGATGAGGTCCACCCAACTAGGGAGGTAATCTGCTTCACTGAAAGTCCACCAAATTAAATGTAAATCTTATCCAAAAATGTTCTCACAGAAACATTAAGAATAGTGTGTGACCAACCATCTGGGCACTGCAGCCCAGCCAAGTACATAACACTAAGCATCAGAAGGCTGAACACCTGCTTCCCTTCTGGGAGTCTGAAGACTTGGTATGTGCCAAGCAGAAGCTGTCTATGTGATCAAGTCCCAGTGAAAACCCTTGGCACTGAGCCTCTGATTAGAGTTTTCCTGGTAGGTAACATTTCACAAGTACTGCTGCACCTTTTTGCTGGGGAAGTTAAAATTGTCTTGTGTAACTCTACAGGAAAAAGCTCCCTGGAAAGCTTGTGCCTTCATCCATGTGACTTTTCCCTTTGCTGATTTTGCTTTGCATCTTTGTGCTATAATAATCTTAAAGTTGTGAGTGTGACCAGCTACTGAATCCCATGTGTTTTCTTAGTGAATCATCAAACCTATGGATAGGTTAGCAGCATATTCCTAATAGACAAAAAATGAAAACAACCCAACATCCAATATAATAGACAAATAAGTTGGAATATAATACAGCAATAGGAATATAAACCAACTAGTGTTACACTAACACAGATGAACTTCATAAGTAAAATGTTGAGCAAAAGAAGCCAGATGCCAGAATATATACTACATGATTGAGTCCATTTAAATAAAGTACAAAAACATGCAAAACTCACCATAGGTGATGGAAGTCAGAGGGCAGAGGTGATTGAGGGTTGTGAAAAAACCTATGGATAGGTTTGATGATTGGGGATCCTTGGGGATTCCAGATACAGAATAGGACAAGAGCCTATCTTATTCCTTTCTTCCACTGAAATATGTCAAAAGGCATAACAGAAGTTAATCACACATTGTATCAAGAGGACATTTTAATGAATAATTCCAAAGGAACTAGTCATATCGGTATGTTGGAATATGAAGTACTATATAAATACTAAGTAATAATAATCAGGCAAATTATACTTTTTCACCAACTCCAATGTATATCTTTACAGATTTCACAGAAAACAAACTTAGTTATGTGTGTCTAGCAAGCACCGTTATAAACCATTTAATACAGAATATTTTTAGTGATAGAGATAAGTACAGAGATTAATTAGCTGAAGGGAATATGTTTGAGAACTATTAAATGAAATTTCAAATCCAACAGATCTTGAAATTAGTTTATTTGAGTTATAAGGAAATATTTCACATATAATTCTTTCTTGGGTTTTGCTTAATAGATATACTAATTAACTTCTCAAACTCAATAAAAATGTAGGAAATTTACCTATGTTCAGTACTTGACAAATAAATCATGGTAATTCCATATTCAGATGCCCAATAATAATTTTTCTAACTCAGGCTAATATGAAAGACTACTTTAAGATAATTACTCACTTTCATGAGTCACATATATAAAATGACCCCTGCTGATCAGGAGTTTTGAGGTTCCATGATGATATGGAAACAGGAGTTTTCTAAATCTTCAGTTCAGTATGAACATCCTTCCATACCCAGCTTTAGTAAGATGAATATTCCAGGAGCACTGTAACATATCATCTGGATATGATACAGTCTCTAAGGGTTTTGGTAATATGGTATCAGAATTTTCAATTTCAGGGCACCTTGTGTTCCACTATTGCTGTACAAGAAAGGCAATATATCAAAATCCCAGAACAGCCACAAAACATGAATTATCAAAAGCCAATCACCTAGGAAATGTTAAAAACATGTATCAAGTCAGAGTTCATCCAACGAAAAAACATAGCTAGCATTCAATTATTTGACATACAGAATATAAAGCAGTGATTCTCAAAGAATAATCTCAGGACCAGTAGAAGAGAATCACCTGGAAAATTGTTAATAATCCAAATTCTTCAACAACAAAAACGACCCAATTAAAAAATGAGGAAAGAACTTAAATAGACATTTTTCCAAATATATGCAAATGGATAGTCAGCACATGACAAGATACTCAACATCACTAGCCATTAGGAAAATGCAAATCAAAACCACAATAGATACCACTTCATACCATTGTGATGGGCATTATAAACAGAAAAAGAGAAGCAGAGAGAGAAAAACAAACATTTGTTTGTAAAGGCATGAAAAAACTGGAAATCTTATACATTGATGATAGGAATGTAAAATGGTATAGTCACTGTGGAAAAGGATAGTACTTGTTCAAAAAGCTAAACATAGGATTATAAGATGATCCAGCAATTCCATTTCTAGGTATATGTTCAAAAGAACTGAAAGCAGAAGCTCAAGTAGATATACCAGTGTTCATGGTAGCATTATTTACAGGGCCAAAAGGCAGAAATGATTCAAGTGTTCATCAATAGAAGAATGGATTACCAAAATGTGATGTATATATACATATTCAGCCTTAAACTCTAATGATATTTTGACATTCATCCATGCTACAACATGGATGAACCTTGAATACATTATTCTATATGAGACAAGATAGAAAAGGACAAATATTATATATTAATATATATTATATTATATAAGGTGCCAACAGTCAGCAAATTCATAGAGATACAAAGCAGAATAGGACCGAGTAAGGAATGAGGAGCTATTTTTTAATGGGTCCAGAGTTTCTGTTTGGGATCATGAAAAAAGTTCTAGATGGTTGCATAACATAGTGAATATATCTAATGCCACTAAACTATATGCACAAATATGGTTAAAATGGTAAATTTTATGTTACCTATTTTATCACTGTTTTAAAAACCAAGCTTAATAAAACTTCAAATTCATGCCCCTCCCCTACCTACTGAATCAGAAAGTGAGGATGGGGCCCAGCTATCTTGCATTAGCCAGGCCTTCAGATGACTGTTATGCCTCCTAAAGTTTGAGAGCCATTGGTTTTAAGAGATCTATATCCTTTTTCACATGGAGCACACCATTTTACATTTGAACTAGTCATGAACAGTGAAGGCAGGAGGAAAGCTCTATAGAATACAGATATCATCTATACCATCACTTCTAGTTGCCAGTCATGCTTATGAAATACAAGGACCCTGCCAAGATGTACTGGGCGAGGAGGTGAACACAGGAAGTAAACTTCCTTCATTAATTCTGTGTAATTTCAAATAACCAAGGAATATCAGTATGGAAAATAGGATTATCAAAATGGTTATGTGCCCATTAAATGTCTGGCAGACTGCCCCCCATAGCCAAAGCTAGCCTGGTAAAGTATTACTGTTTGCCTGTATGAGCAGTTTGAATTTTTTTTAAGAATTTCATTTGAGTTTATGTGTTTATCAATTAGAATCCATCAGAAAAAAAAAGAAAACATTCAAGATCTCTCAAATGAAGAGAATTTAATGCAGGGGACCAAGCCAATGGTTATGGAAAAAAAAGAGAAAACAAGCAGGAGATAATGAGCATCCCAGAAACTTGAAAATCAGGCCATCGAACATTCATGTTCGTGGGGCTAAGAAGTTCAATAGAAAGAAGCCATATTGGGAAGTCCCAGAAGTCTGTGCTGTCTGGGAGGAGCTGTCCAGGGATTCATCTCCAATAAAGGTGATATCTGGTGAGAAACAGAGCCATGGAGGCCACTTTCCTGAGATGCCACAAGAAGCTGAGAGAGGTAGAGAATTATCCTGGCTTTCACTTCCTCTTGCTCTCTAACCATATATATCTCCCATAGATTTAGCCCACTAGAAAACAAGGGAACCCGGAAAATGTCCCTTGTGGTACAGTATAAAAGGGGGAAGCTAGGGATGGATATGAGATATAATCTGAGATCAAAGTGGCAGTTTATGGGCAAATATGCCATGAATAAGGAACATGCCCTTCTTTCTATTGGAAAGAATACTATATTCAGAACAAAAATGTTTGAATCGGAGACCAGATTTAGCAAATAAGTTCTGTGACAGCTTGAACAAGTCAGATTACCTTCTTGAGCCTCACTTCTTTGCTGCAAATTAGGGGTAGCTATACAAATAAACTCTCGGGATTTTTGTACCTGGAAAAAGTCATGTGCACACATTTGTCAGTTGTAAACTATGTGATGAAGATAGTGGCATCATGTCTAACAACAGAGCCAGTGATGGTGTGAAGAAGTTGTCACCTATTCTGAGAAAATACTATGAACTACCTTCCAAGGAAGAACTACACTTTTCTTCCTCTCCAGCATCGCTCCAATCTAATTAAAATCTTGAATTTTGGAAAGCCAGCAGGGTTTAACAACAAAGTGACTCGCCCTATAAAGCACTCTTCAAATCTGTTTCCATAAAAGATTGAGTGACAGGACAAATAGAAACTCTGGTTGTAGTTAGGAACATGGCGACACCAGACGGCAGAAGAGACTATAGTCTGGGGTGGGTGGGGAGTGCTGATATTGAGCAATGGGTTTCCCTGTATGAAAAAGAGAGGATGAGAACCCAGAAGTGTAAGGTCAGACTGAGGCATGATTAAGACCACCAAAGCAGGCAAAATCTAAGCAACATGTGATGAGTTTATTGCCATCTGAGTGCAGATGGGCCAAGGGCGAAAAGGCCATGGGCACTGAGAGGAGGGTGTGCTTAGTTGTCATAGGGGAGTTTACGTAGGGGAGGGAGCACTGGTTGAGAGGGTGGAAAATTTCAGAGTCCCACGGGTGATGGGCCTGGGGCTGGCTGATAAACAGGGCAATGGTAGGAGCAGCAGAGAGGCTGCTGGCTTCCTGTTATCTCTGTCCTCCTGTGGATGCAGGTAGCAGGTCTGCTTGGGCAGGGGTCTGACTCGGACCTGTCAGGAAGTAACAGAACAGTTTCTGGTTATTGAAATAGCAATGTTAAGAAAGCTCTTATCTCAGTCATGTATAACTATGCAGTGATATGGCAGAAGACACTCTAGCAGATGCTGACAGCCATTTTGAGAATGGATTGTATTATTTAATAACATTACCTTATTGTGGAAGAAAGATTGTTTTAAAAAATTCCTTTGAGACACTTTCTTAGTTTTAAAAATTTTTTAGTGGTCTTTATAACAGTATACAAAGAAGATCAAAATATAGAGTGAATGTTTAAGTAAAAATAAAAGTCTAACAATTATTACAGTAAAAGACAATTGCCATTACTCCCCCTTTCTTTAAACACATTTACCCCCTCAAAATGTTTATGGCAATTTCTGTCAAATAAAAACATTACAGTTTGTCCTCATTCACCTTAGTCACTGGATTTGGCACCATGAAAATCCTGGGTCTTCCCTAAAGTCAAAATGATTGTAAAAGGTAAATGTTTTGAATTTATATAGAGTATGGAGGCAATCATGAAACTGCTTCAGAAAATGACAAGAACAATGGATAAATGTGTTTGAAGTGGGGGGGAGTATTTTGAGGGGGATTAATAGCAATGTGTCTTTTATTGCAATAATTTGCAAAATTTAAACATTCACTGTATATTCTGATCACACTGTGTAGAAGAATTTTTTGCTTAATAGTAAGTGTAAATTTTGGGTGACATGGGAAACTTTTAAAAGATTTTTTTCAAAAATTTGAAAAGTTATTAGCCAGGATCATGGTATAATAAAACATAATGATTTTCCTTTTTAAAAATGTATGCACATGTGTAAAGTTAAGAAACTGTTGTACATTTATTATTTAATAAGATGATTCTAAAGAAAAACATAGCTGAAGATGTTGGGAGACGATTTCTGGACTGGTATTCTGATGTCTAGGCTCAAGACATGGGCCACTGCTACATGACAGGATGAATGCTTCTATTTTATCAGCTGTAAAATAAGTTTCAGCAACATGTATACTATTACTTCAAGTTCTAGCATTCCATGTTTCTCCAGTGAATGCTGTAATTTTCATTTTATTTTATTTAGAAAAGCTCTGCCATTACTGGAACAAAGTCATCAAGATTATGAAATGAAGGCCTTTGTGGTATTTGTCTCTTGCTGCACTACTAACAACTTTTGAGAATATTAATCATGGAAATATATCAAAACAGAAGAAAAAAATATATATATATATATATATTCTAATTTTGTTTTCCAAATTGGATAATTACACTCAGGTAAGCCCCTCAGCAGGTAGTGATTCCCAATGAGGGGCCATCTTTGTAGGACTGCCAGGGGTTGGTTGCAGCATGCTTAAGACTGCAGCAAGACCACACAGCTAGAGACATCCAAGATAGACAGACAGGGCCTTCTCAACATCAAAGGACAGTGCAATCTGATCTTTCACAACACTTACTGGCAAGTACCATCAAGAAAGAACCAACTTATTGATAGGCAGAAACAACTCCAGGAGTCCTAGATCATATTTGGAAAGAAGAAACCTAGGAAAAGTCTGAGTTTCTTAATCACATAGCAAGTGAAAGAAGGGAGTCATAGCTTGACTATAAATATGTGACCATATTTCATTGTTATGAGCAAAGACTTTTGTGTTTCAAGAGGAAATAATAGATGTATTGTCAGCAAAAAACCACAACTATCCCCTTACATACACTTATTTGTTTCCTGTGGCACTAACTCATAATAAATCATAGTAGGAAAAGACTCTCTGTTACTGATTCAGTAATATCTGAATATCACTGGCAATCTGGAAGACAGACATCTTAAGAAAAATAAAATAAAAAATAATGGAAAGAACATAGACTTTTAAGTCAGATAAACTGAGGGTGATAGGCTCAGGGGAGTACATGGGGGATCCAGAGTCTACATTTGTTCTGGGTACTTTAGGAAGCAATGTACTATGAATTTGATAAATAGATGCTACTATTATCATTCTTGTTATATTATTATATCTCTGAAAGAAGCTTATTTAGTAAACTCTTACTCTTTTATTATCTCCATCTTCTTTGACTTCATCTGATCAATAACTATCTGAATATTCTTAATAGCTACCAAGAGCCACAGCGCTGCCTATTTTAATTCATGTCTGTCACCATGGAGTTCCCCATCCTTGGTAGCTGTTTTTCTTCCAATCTCTTCTACTTCTCCAGTCCTGAATAATGATGATTATAAGTTCTCTGATGTTAATCGAGGCTTAAGATATTAAGCCAGCCAAATCAATAAAATCTTGGTATAATTAAAGTTAAGTACTTCTTTTTGTGCTTAAGAAAAGCCATAATGATGCTCTTGCTTTTTAGAAAGGCTTTGTTGAAGTCTATTGATTTTCAGTAAGTTAAAATTTCCAAAGGGATTTGTTTCTCAAAGGGCCAAAAGCTATAAAAAGAATTTGAGAGTACAGTATTGGTGAGAATTATAAAGATAATTACCCACATTAGTCACTTTTCATCCATTTTCTTTCTGTGCTTTTTTTCTAAATAACTAGAAAGAGAACTCGCTATAACATTCTGTGATAATGGGGCAGATCCCTTCATGAACTATAAGTATACTTCAGAGATAAATCCAAATGACACTGCTGTGACTACCAGATGATATTCAAATATTCAGTCTAACATGCTGAGATGACTTTCTGTGAAGATACCAATCACCCGTGTTCATAAGACCTTCTCCTTGGGTGCCTTTGGGTTGGCATGGAGCTCTCCCCAAGAGTTTTGTGGTAGGATTCTCGGCACTCTACTCACAGAGTACAACCATCTATGCTGCAGTCTGTCTGCCTCCAGAAGCAACCAGAGAGCAACTCCTCCAAAGCTTAGAATGCCATTACAGCACTCCCCATGTATAACAAGCTAGAGAGTGACCACTGATGGTACTTTATAAAAATATGCACTGGACTGCCTGACTGATTAGTATTTATTGGATGTCTCTGATGTTTTCAGTGTTATATTAAACAAAGAAATACCCTTGCTGAATGTGTGATTCCATGAAGCCTTCAACACAGCAGAGTTGTACATATTTCCAACCCACTACATGTAAGGACCCATAGGCAGGGATGATATCCAAAATATTCAATAAGCTCTGCAGCCTGACCACTAATCAGTCAAAATATCCACAAATAACTGGTACAACTCCACTTCTGCATCAGCTGGATTCTTTAGAATCTGATTGCATTATAAGGGTACTACCATATATCGATTACAAACCACAGCATTCAAATGAGAGGACCAAGTCATCTTGAGGTCTTTGACCCTAAATATAAGGCTATGTAGAGGTAAATGCAGAATCTGTAGGGAGAAGGAAGGTAAATATTTATCTCATTAAACTCTGAGTCAGGCGGAAGAAGCCGAATCAGCCCGCTGCAGACAGGCAGGTCTGCACATGCCCTACCGAGGTCCCGAGTCCCACGGAAGACACCGAATCAGCCCGTGCCCTGGCAACAATCCACCGGACCCCCCAACCCCCACTCCTCTGTACAGCCACCTGGTTCCACGCTACAAAGAAGCAGAGGACACCGGACCACCAGACCACGGTACTGAGTCCCGCTGCTCCCAGCCCAGAGGTAGGGGCTTCTGAGCTGCTGTCCCACTGCTCCTGGTCCAGAGGAAGGGGCTTCCCAGCCACCATCCCTCCTGCTGCTTCCAGCCCAGAGGAAAGGGCTTTTGGGCCACCTTCTGTCCCACTGCTCCTGGCCCAGAGGAAGGGGCTTCTGGGCCACCATTCCTCCCACCACTCCCAGCCCAGAGGTAGGGGCTTCTGAGCTGCCATCCGACTGCTCCTGGACCAGAGGAAGGGGCTTCCCAGCCACCATCCCTCCTGCTGCTCCCAGCCCACAGGAAAGGGCTTTTGGGCCACCACCCCTACCACTGCTCCTGGCCCCTGTCCCACCTCACACAGTTCAGAGGAGGTAATCCATGCAGGTGCTAACAGCCCCCTGCACCAGTCGAAATGAGAAAACATGTAAATAAGTCTCAAAACCAGACTTCCAGATCACCTACAGCAACCCCAAAGGGAAATGAGATGGAACACTCTGATACTCAACCA
>NW_004624839.1:5663236-5715324 GCF_000247695.1 Heterocephalus glaber
AAGAACCAAGATGCATTATGTAAAGGTACAATTCTCAATGAGAAATGTAATTGTGTTGTATACCTAAAATGTACCAATAAAAGAATTTAATTGAAAAAAAAATTATCTCATTAAACTCTGAATATTTGAAAGGAAAGATATTCTTGTCAGAAAAAGAAGTCCCATTGTAGCAACAATCTAAAATTCTGATCACAGGTAATTTGGCAGATGACATTGAAGGGAAAGATGGAATTCTATTACCAAAGCAAGAACTCATTCTCATAATGCAGATGGTTTAGGACAGTCTGATAAGCTCTGGGATCACAGTATTAAGAGACTCCCTAAGGGATTGCCTGTATTTCAGACACACTCTTTCTTATCTACATTTTATAGTAGCAGGCTAATTTCCATTTAGCAATCAAGATCAGTCACACTTGTCAATACAGTAACTCCTACTTTGCCCATTAATTCAGAAGCATGAGAAGCCCAAGATGCCCATGTGGCAGTCTTATCTTCTAGTTCAGTGAAATCATTAATTTGTCTCCTTGTATAAGTATCCATTCCTTTGGAATTAAGAGTTAGGCTATCAGAGCATAAGTTCACAGAGATAGGAGGCAAAAGTTTCACTAATGGATCATTAGAGTTGATAATGAGAAATTCCTCTCCTACTTCCATCCCTTGATTCCTGGACCTGTGAATTCTGACTATGAGAGAAAAAGCATCATATCCTGGATGCTAACTAAATTAGAGCATATACACCCCCTTGGAAAGCATTGCCCTAGCCTTGCAAAGTATTGGCATCTAATTGATGTTGTCTCTTCAAAAAAAATTCCGCTGTTTTATCAAGCTACCTACTTAAGATGACAAGAAACATGGCAAGAATAGTAAATTTCATGACAATAAGCCCATTGCTGCACTTAATTTACTGTGAGATGAGGTTGTTGATCAGAAGAAATGCTTATACCATAATGGTAGATGAGGCATTCAGAGAATCCACAGAGGATAGCTCTGGTAGAAGAAATGCATGTGGGAAGGGCAAATACATATTCAGCATAAGTGTCTAGTCCAGTAAGAATAAAGCATTGTCTGTTCTGTGATGGAAGTGGGTTCAACATACTCTACCTGCCTCCAGGTAGATAGCTGGTCACGCCATAGAATGGTGTCCTATGGAGGACTTGATTTTCATGTTTGTTCCCAAGAGGTTGCATGATTGTGTGCTCAGCAGTGATTGTACACAGGTCAGCATTGATAAATGCAAATTCATATTGCTGAGCCCACTCATAACCTCCATCTCTGTTACCCCTTTTCATGAGCCTACTGGTTATGACAGAGGTGGGTAGGCCAAAGGCTGACTGTTATTACAGAGCAGATCATCTTAGTCACTCAATCTATTAAAATACTCCTCTACTCAGGTCAATTTTTTAAGATAGTTCACATGGAACACAGATAATTTCAAGTTTTTTGCTCATTCAGAGAGGCCTATTTAAATATCTCTTCCCCAGACTTTTTTGTCACTTATTTTCCAGTCACGTTCCTTCCAAGTCTCCGACTATTCACCCAAACCACTGGGTGTTACCTTATGTCACAAAAAGGACATTGCAGACGTAATTAAGAATTTTGAGGTAGAGAGTTTATGTTGGATTATCTGAGTGAGTTCAGTGTAATTACAATGGTCCTCCTAGGAGTAAAGCAGAAGGGGTCAGACAAAAAGTGATGTGATGGAAGCAGAAGTTGGAATGATATGACTCAAGGCTGGAGGAAGGGGTCACAAGCCAACATATACAGGCAGCAACTGGAAGCTGAAAAGGATAAAGGAAGCAGATTCAACCTTCAGAGCCCTCAGAACACATCAACACTGTTGCCTGGTGAAGCTGATTACAAACTTCTGACCCCAGCATTGCAGGTGAATACATCTGTGTTGTGGTTTTAAACTACTGGGTGTGTGGGTGTGGTTGTTTTTGTTTGTTTTTTGGGGTACTGGGGATCAAACTCGGGACCTTGTGCTTGGGAAGTAGGCAGCGGAACCACTGAGCTAAATCCCCAGCCCAGGTGTGGTAATTTGTTACAGCAGCAATATGGGAAACTAGGACCCTCCTTGCTTAGGGCTTTGAGGTCAGCCTATGCCATTAAATGTGATATGGAAAGTAGGTAAAACCCCAGAATGCATTCAAATATTCTCTGTTAAAGATGAGAAATATTATTTGAGAATTTTTTCTTTCTTTTCTTTTCTCTCCTCCTCCTCTTCCTCATTTTCTTCCTCTTCCTCCCCTTCCCCTTTTCCCTCTTTCTTCTCCTTCTTCTTCTCCCTTTCCTTCTCCTTCTTCTTTTCAGTATGGTGGATTAAATCCAGGACATTTGCACTGAGCTACATCCCCAGCCCTCTCCCCTTTGTAAAATTTTGAGACAAGCCCTCACTAAGTTGCCAAGTTTCCCAGGCTGGCCTCAAAGTTGTGAGCCTCCAGCCTCAGCCTCCCATGCCTAGTCTATTTAGGGAATTGATCGGAGGAGTGAGTCATGATTAATTTGAGATCAACTTTCTCACAGCTGATTGATTCAAGAGCATAACCCAAGTCCATCAGTGTGTGGAGTTATCCTGGCAACAGGAACTATTTTTAAAATGGCCATGTGACCCACTTTGGGGCATTGAGATCCAGGAAGAGACAATGAAAGACAGTTTCTTTGTTTCTAGTTTCTGTTTCATAGAGAAAGTAGAAGAAGTCATGAGTCTTTCTCAGACTCCCAGCACCATAAGTATAGCCACATAGTCACTTACTTGCACCCTTGTCTGTGTCCTCTGCCTTCTGCCTAGACACTAAGGATAAATCAGAAGTGATTTTCTCCTGGATCTCACCTCTGTTCCCAACCAAGGACACAGTATGTCTACATTCTTCCTCTTTTTTCATGATGTTCCTGAACTCTACTAGGTTCTTCTCATCAGCATAAAAGTATGGGGGCTTTTTTGCATCTTAAAAAACCCTTTCTTTAATGTTTCCTAGTGGGCACAAGTTTACTTTTTGGGGTGCTGAATGTTGTAATATTGATTGCAGCAAAGGTTACACAACTCTGAAAATACTAAAAAGGATCAAAATGTATACTACTACTAACTAGATCTATTATAGAAAAAATGATGCTGGCAAATATGATATTCCAAATGTTTGAAATTAAATGGAGTTAAGTCACAATGATATTTTAACTGCTTTAATGGAGGCTCTGAAAACATTTGCAACCTTATTGTATAGAAAATGATACACATAGTATCTATTCATTAATAAAAGTATGATAAATTGAGCAACATCAGAAAATAAAAGTACATCCATAAAAGAAAGCCCTGTCTTCACATCACTCCTTCTTCCCTTATTAATTTTATTCTTTTTCTTCTTGCTCCAACATTTATTGAAAAACCTGTTTTTACTATTTTTCTCAATTTCTATTTTCCTATGCTTTGTTGAATCCACTCCCCTCAATATACTCTTCACGGTCACCAGTAACCTCTACGTAGTTATATTTAATGATCAATCAGTCTTGTTCTTACTTCTCCTTGTCCCATTTAGATACATCTGACAGTTTACCACCTTCTTGATAGTTAACCATTGCCACAATAGTGCTGTTTAACAAGCTACCGCCAAACACAGTATTTGAAAAGCTTTATTTTTGTTTATTCATCTACAGATCAGCTGGGGGTCTTCTGCTCTAGGCTGGGCTCAACTGGGCCTGGCCACAATCAGCAGATGGGTTCAATTCTGTTCCACAAGTATGTAAACTTCCTTGGACCAGAATGCCTCATGGCTCATATTTTTACATCATGATGATAGAATGCAAGGGGGAAATTGGAAATGGAGGATGTCTCTTAGGGTCAAGATTCAGAACTGGTGCCAGGTGGAAAGCTACCAACATTCTATTGGCAGTAAGTAAATAAATAACTAAATACAATTACACCTTTGAGTCTAAAATCAAAGGTTTATAATTCTACCTGAGATTTAAGGGGAGTAATTGCAGTCATAAGACAAACAGCATGGATATAGGGAGGGTTGAGAAATTGAGATCAATAATTTATTCTGCCATATTTCTTCTTGAATTATTTTCTTCATTGGTTTTCAGAATACTACACTCTACTATTTTAACTCCTACTTCATCAGCTGCTCTTGGCCAGCAGAGGAATTGAAATGCCTCATGGCTCAATCTTTGGACATCTCCTCTTAGTCATTCATTTGGTGATATCATCTAGTTGTGTGGTTGCAAAAACTGTCCTTATGTTGATAATTTCCCAGTTTGCATCTTCACTCTGGCCTCTCTCCTGAACTCATCTCATATATCCAACTACACTTAAAAGTCTAACGGTAATTCTGATAAATGGCAGCTTTTTCTCTCCAGTTGCTCAGGTTAACTCATGTAGTCATTCTTAATTCTAATTATATCATCTGTAAGAGAATATGTTTTAATATCACTGCAGCTCAGGGCTAAAGTGAAGCTCCAGAAAAGAGATAGGTCTCCCTGTGTGATAGTTGACTGTGTCAATGTAAGAAACGCCCAACTAAATTGGATCAGCATAGGTCTGGTGTGGCTGAAGGGATTTACTGAAGACAGAAGATCCACCCTGGATGTGAGTGAGGACAACCAATAGGCTTGTCACCTGAATGGAATAAAAGGAAGAAAAGGAAGGCTCACTTCTCTTTCTTTGGAGGAGCTCCAGCCTTCCCCTTCCCCTTGTATGTTGTCTCCTGGCTTCCAGTGCAGACCCTTCAGTCTTCGATCACAGACCCTATGGCCTCCTAATACAGACTTGCACAGGACACTACAGTGAGCTCCAGGTCTTGAACTGGATCCTTCGGACCTCCAGCACAGACCTTTTGTACTTTTCCACACCTGAGTCCTTGGGTGACCATTGTAAGCCAATCTTGTAAATTTTTATATATTTGTATATTTTTCATTAAATCTCTTTCTCTAGTGAGCACTGACTGATGCACCCTGTAAACACAGGTATTGATTCTCCTCCTGTCAAGCGAAGCATTTGAGTTATTATAGAAATATAGGATAGATGTTAAAAATATAGACACCAGAGTCAACATACCTTGGATCAGATTGTGGTTGCACTCTGACTAAACATGTTACTTTGGATAGATTAACTTAAATGTCCCGTCCTTTGGTTTCATCGTCTGTGCAATGAAGTTACTAACAGTAGCCACCTCATGATTAAAGTAGGCAAGGTTCTACTTCATGTGTATGAAACACAGTAAGTACTGTCTTGTATAATTTACAGCTGTTATTTGAAGTTAAGGTCTTGTTATTAGAGACATGGAAGCGTTACCTTCTCAAATGCTTCTCCAGGGCTGGACTACTGCACACTGCTTTGTGTTCCTAGAGAATACCTTGCACGAATTGCTCTTGTAGCACTCATAATATTGTGCTGAATAATTTGCATTTTTCCCTATCTCCCTTGCATTAGAACACAACCACTCAGCATGTAGGAGCTGATCTAATGGATTTTGGCAATGGATTTTGGCATAGAAAACATTCCAGTGATGATAGGGGCTGGGTCCTTAACTGCATAAAGCCAGCAAGATATAAATTAACAAAGGAATTGTGAAGAATATTTGCCCTCTGTCAATACTAAGGGTCAACAGTTATGCAACTTTAGCTTATTGTCATGTGGAAAAATAGGCTAGTAGTTTCATATTTATTATTTTCCAGAGCACTTTTGTATTTGTTTCCTTTTGTTTCTGTAACAAATTATCACAAACTTAGTAGCTTACAACAAAACAGATTATTTCACAATTCCATAGTCACAAATCTGGCATGGCTAAAATCATGGTGTTGGCAGGGCTGCCTTATCTTCTGGAGACTTGAAGGAAGGATCTGTTCCCTTTATCTTCTGGAGGCTGCCCACATTCCTTGGCTTATGGCCTCCTTCCTTCATTTTACAGTCAGCATTGACTGGTTGAGTCCTGATTCAGTTTTCTGTTGCTATAACAGAATGCCCAAGACTGATCATTTATAAAGAAAAGAAGTTTATTGTTGCTTCATTGTTCTGGAGGTTGGGAAGTTCAGGATTGGGCACGTCCCTCTGGTGAGGGTCTCATGCTCTTTATTAATGTAGTGGAAAGTGGGAAGATAAGCAAGTGCCTGTGAAACAGAGAAAAGGGAGCCAACTCCCAAGATAACTCATCAATTCTCCGAGAAAGTGTTAATCTATCTATTAATGAGGCTCCGCTCCATGACCCAAAATCTTCCCACTTGTGCCCACCTCCGGACAATGCCACGTTGAAGAATTAAGCCTCAACTGGAGTTTTGTTGGGAAACAATAACAAGTTGTCATACTGACTTATTTCAGTCTCCTTCTCTGTCTTCTTTTTTGCATCTTTAAGGACTCTTGTGATTACATGAGGCCATCTCCATAATCCAGGAAAATCTCCCTATTGTAAAATCAGTTAATTAGCAATCTCAATTCCATCTTCAATTTTAAATCCACCTTGTTGCCTAAGATAACATCTTCACAGATTCCAGGGATCAGGACATGGATATCATTGAGGTGACATTATTCTGCCTACTTTAAACTTTAAATATGGACATAAAAATGATTTTGGAATGCTCTGTTATCTGTAGTTTTTGAGTTGTTGGCTTTGCTGATTTTCTTTCATGTGATTGGCCCCTCTAACATATTTATTGAGTCATGGGCCTAAGTACATCTTCTGTGGAGATTGCATCTGCAAACTTACTGGACTACTTGGACTTCAGAAACTATGGCTGTGTTGATTTCTCTTCAGGTTGTCTCTGGCAGCTCTGGTGATTTTCTACACAACAGTTTCTCACACTGTGGGTCCAAATCTTTGGAAAAAATTGGCATAACTCCAGGCTAAGAAAGTATTTGCACTTCAGATATGAGAGGCTCTCTCTGTTTCCAAGCATGGTACACTTTCCTTCAAGACACTGCAAAACAAGCAGCCTATATGAGAGGCCAAATAAAAATTGTTTGTTGTTGGGCTAGAAAAATTAGCTATACCTCTCAGATAACTTTTTTATTTCCCATACCTGAGCCTTCCCCAGTTTTTGACAGCAACAGCTGACATTTTTGTGCCAGAAGCTGTTCTAGGCACTTGGCATATATTAACTTATAACAACTATTCATGTCCACACCTTATAAAGAAGTTAAATGACTTGTCCCTGTATGTTTTGTTCTGAGCAACTCAACATCAAAACAGAGACCTAACTAGGTTCAGGATGTGGAGCAGTTGGCATTATCAACAGGAATTGCACATAAACACCACGTAAACAACATTCACTAATTTATTTCCCTCAAGAAGCCAAGTAAGAATTGCAAGAAAGAGGAGATATTGGGTGGAAAGCACATACTACTTGTCTTGGAATGGACTAGTGCCTCTCAATGAATGCCTCAGCTGACCCTCATTCCCAGGAGGAAATTCTGGCGATCTCTAGTGGCAGAGGTCTTTGCCACAGTCTTTAACAGGAGTAGGAGTTGCCTCATGGGCAATGGGTGGTAGATGCAACCTCTCAGACAATGGCAAGGATTAACCTTCCTCATAGCTTGGTAGGTGGCCCTATGTTCTGATTGGAAAGGTTGAATGCTCTGTGTGTACCTCACAATCCGTTGGTTTGCAAATGCATCAGCACTACTGTGGTTGGCTACATTTAAAGTTACATAAGCCATTACATCTTTATATATGGACTGTTGTCCACTTATACTATTCCTTATTACTGCAGTTGAGAGCTTTATGAAACTTTTCTAAACATGTTATGACTTTGAGGGATACCAGATATGTATCTCTTAAGTTCAATTTTAATTACTTTTAGAAAAGAATGCTCACAGGGAAAGGAATGTTTTTAGTTTGAAAGCTTTCTACTATTTTTTTTAAACAGCAAGTATGTTTTCATTCTTTCCTGTCAAAATGTTGGGTGTGGAGGGCCAGGGATTTAACTTAGTGGTTCAGCTGCCTGCCTGCCTCGAAAGCGCAAGGTTCCGAGTTCTATCCCCGGTACCAAAAAGAAAAAAGTTGGGTGTGGAATTCTTTAATTGTACAGATAGTGGTAAAGCTAGGATTCATATCCAAGAAGTTGATATGCAGAATCCTTACTCTTAACTACTATATTTTACTTACTGCCTCTCTTCTGGGAACTAATACTTCACATTGAACTGGTTATTTTTAAGTATAAAGACCATAGCAAAATAAAATTCAAGTTTCCAGAGTGCAGGTTACACATGTCTTTCTAGCACCCTGTTATGTAAGAAATATAAAGAAACTAAAACTTTAGGAAGGAGTTGCTAAGAAACTGATGTAGGGGATCTTTGAACTTTTGTAATTTTCCTGTCTTGGTATATGTTGTTTTGTTTTTTCTTTTAATAAAATGCTGCCTGATACAATGTGATTGGTATGATTGCAGTCGTGGGACTTGTCTACCAGTGGCTCTGTAAGATTTACGTGGGTTTCTGGATGAACTTTTAGCTGAAAGAATGTAACACTTTTATAGAGAAATCTGAGCTCTTAGCACCATGAGTATTTCTGATTTAAGAATAACTTACTATCTTCCTTTAAGACTAAGGTAAGGAAATGGCACTGCCTTGGCTAAACTACAACTTTGGCATCTGCTGGTGGGTTTGCTCAGGATGCATTGCATAGAGCATTAGTGGATAACTGATTTAATAGATCTGAAATACCACCAATGTACTCAGATCTTGGGCAGATCTGTGGGAAGTATATGGATGGAATAACCACACCAAGTCAAACTCAAATACGAAATCTGTGCAAGTTTATGACTGCAAAACTTGCAGAGTGTTCATTTATCTCCCATGGGGAAAAAACAAACATCAAAACACAGTCTGGAGGTGAGCAACCTTTGAATTGGTGGCCTTTTCTTTTGTGTCAACAATATGGCCTAGAGAACGCTATGTGCTCACATTTTTAGAGCAGTTGGACATAATTTTTGTGCAAGCATGTTTGAAAATGATAAGATGCTACTTTACTGTGGTCCTCAAAAATTCTTGGAGATATTCAGGGCTTGTAAAGAAAGCTGAATTATCAAGCAAGGAAGCAAATTCAATTTTTTTGCTTAAGGATTCCGTTACTTACTAAATGGTGGATATCTATTGTCTATCCCTCTTTGTTATACAAGAAGTTGTGAGGAGAAAGTTCTCAATAGTAGTTGTGTATTTGTTCTGACACTTTATGTACACCATATGTCTTAGTTACTTTTCTCACTGCTGAGACAAAATATCTGACATCCACAAGTTAAAGAATGGAAGGTTTATTTTGGCTTACAGTTTATAGAGGTTTCAGTCCATACTTGGCTGACTCCAAGGGAAGGCAGCATTGCAGAGAAGTGTCACAGAGGAGAAATAGTCCATGGTGTGGCAGGCAGAAGGCAGCAAGCAGCAGCAACAATGACCAGCAGCAACAGCAGTAAGCAGCAGAGTAGTAGCAGCAAGCCTCCATTTCCCTTTTATCCTTTCCAGGCTACAAGCCTTTTGGGTGGTACCACCCACACCCATATTGAGCCTTCCCATTATCCACACCCAGAACTATGTTAATCAATCAGTGGACTAATGTAGTTATCATACCCTTAATCCACATTCACACACTCGAGATCTAGCCACCTCGGAAAAGCCCCACCTATGAGTATATGAGGCTTTGGGGTGACATCTAGATACAAGTCATAACACTGTATAAGAGAATGGAACTGGTATTTAAGGAGTGCTTACAAAATACTTGGGTCTTTTATTTTATTTTATTTTTGGGGGGGGGTATTGGGGATTGAACTCGGGTCCTTGCACTTGTGCAGCAGGCAGCAAAACCACTGAGCTAAATCCCCAGCCCACTTGGGTCTTTTAATACTCATGACAATGCTCCAATAAAATCAGAATTTCAGACTGACAGACTGAAGCATATCTACCAAGATTAACCAACTTGCCATTTTTAGAAATGTAATTTAAATCCAAGTTTCACCCTAGGCTATGCTCTTTCCACTACTGTATAATGCATCCCTCATGAAATTGTGTTTAACCATAGATTAGGTAATTTCTGAACTTTCACGTTTAGAGCTCAACATTAGTCCAAACAAACCTAATAAACTTTATAAATGCTTAATGCCATGTACTATTACTTCTCTCCTTTGAGCATGAAAAAAGCAATTTCTAGTTGATTGAATGCACTTTCAGAAATGGTTTACCAGTAGAGTAGTTTCAGGTAATTCAGCTAAGATTTTCTCATTTATTTTGTACTGATAGACACAATAGGTACATTTTTAATTAGTTTAAATATTCTTTCTGTGATATGAATAACTGGCCATCAGATGAGATATTCCTTGTGGTTTCCATTGCAGGTCCAGATGAGATATTTCTTATGCTTCACATTCAGGAAGAAGGCCATACTCAAGGGGACAGAAGGTGAGTTATGGATATCTAACATGGATTCACCACCTGCTCCTCAATGCTATCTATACTCTCAAGAAGTTAAGATTGAAGAGAGTGATGTTGGTTTGACATTCTATTCTGAGGCCTCATGAGCATTTTTCAAATCTTGATGAAAAAGGGAACATTCCTTTGCTGTTGATCATGAATTGTTATAGGGTGTGGAGCCCATTTTTTCCTTCTGAAAAACTGACATGACTCTTGATTGAAAAAGAAATTCAGAACTGTGGGGAAATATGGATCCTAATGTATCTCAAAGCTTATAAAAATTAACCAAGAATGTAAGCTCATTGAAGAGTTGCAGAAGATATTGCAGGTGACCAGTCCCTGATTCATTCATCCTAAGAGTATTCTATGAGTATAGTGGAAATATTTCTGTACAGACTAAATTGTGAACACCAGTCTGTGGAAATGCATCTGCTACATTTTTTGGGTTTGTCTAGTCTTTGAACTCTGGATAATGAATTGAAGGTAGGGCAGTAATAACCACAAAGTGCAAAGATAAGTTTCTTTGCTTATTGTTTTAAATTTGAATTTTATATATTTAAATGTCTATGTTTATAATGCTTTCTTTAAAATATATAAAGATTTGTAAATTAGATTGTCAGATGTAGTAAAATACCATTTTTGCAAGAAAAAAACAAAAGATTTAAATCTAGGAGAATGCATTACCATCCAATTTTAGTTGCACTGTGGAGTTTTCTTACCCTGCCACATTTTGTCAACAGTGACAAAATTTTATGAAAATGATGTTAGAGTTATAATTTGTAACTTCAGATTCCAATTAAATGCCACTCATATTATGTTCCTGATCTTATTGCATCTAGTTAGTTGTCCCCCAAAAGTTACCCATTTATTGACATGGGAATAGTGACATCACATGAATTATATTTAATAATGAACACGAGAAATAAAAATTTACCGCTTGGCTTAATATCCTGTCTGACCAGTCTAAATCTGACTTTCTTAGGACGTAGATCTCCATTTGTGTTCACTCCTGGAATAATGCTGTTTGTGTATACTTCTACAATGCTTATTTTACTGTTAGACAGTATGTATGAAATGGAGACCTCACTGAGATCGTGCCATTCATGGATACATCTCTTTTGATTGCAGACAACAACAAAAAAGCAGATATAGGAAGTTGCTGAAAATGAAACCAGAAGGTACAGATAGGCACAAGTCAAATTTTATGTCTATTTGGGAAGGATGAAAGAAGAGGAGTGATAAGAAAGGAGGGGGAGACAGGCTAAGCTAAAATAAATTCAAAAGACATATACTCATAATTAGCCCTAATTAGTGATAAAACTACAAACAATAAAATAGGAGAAAAATCATAATGTTAATAATTAACATTTGTTGAACTGTTATATCGTTTTTATAGGTGGGAAACTGAGACGCAGAGTGGTTGGTCAAGTAGTGTGATCAAATTACACAGCTGGAAGGTAGCAAAGTTTGAATTCTAATCTGAAACATTTTTAAAATGGAGGATTAATAAAGTACACAGAGGATGAAAAGATTTAGAAGAAAGGAACAAAAGACCGAAGGAATAACTAGAAAAAAGATTGTATTTTTTAAAACTCCCAATGGGCTAATTAGTTGTGTATTATTGACAGTGCGTTTTGTTTATGTTAGCTCACGTAATCTCGTTAACAACTCTGAAGTTAAGTACTATTCGTTCTAGTATTTTTCAGACGAGATCACTTAATAGAGACTTGAACAGAGTTACACTTCAAAAGCTGACTTCTGCAGCAAGATAAGGAAGGCAGTAGGAGACTTTGAGACAGAACGGAGCAGGACGGGACAAGCGGGTTCAAAGTGAGGAATTCAGGAAGTTTTCCACTTGGGCAGAGGCGGGTTCTAGCATTCAAAACTCTCCAGCCGGCCTGTCAACGAATCACAAAGCCCGCCCTCAGCCACAATGCCACGCCCCCTCCGTTGAAAGTTGTTTCCAATACTTCCCTCCTTCTCTTTGACTCCGCCCACCCCGCCTCGTTATCATTTCCTGTGCGCCTGGCGCTGATTGGTCTAGAGGTCGGAAGTGAGGGCGGGCGGTGGGGCCGTTGCCGCAGTGACAGTGCTGGGGGAGTCCGAAGATGGCGGCGTCGCGTCGCTCTCAGCATCATCACCACCATCATCAACAACAGCTCCAGCCCGCCCCAGGGGCTTCGGCTCCGCCGCCACCACCTCCCCCACCTCTCAGCCCTGGCTTGGCCCCGGGGACCACCCCCGCTTCCCCCGCGGCCGGGGGCCTGGCCACCTTCCCCTCCCCGCGGCATGGCCTAGCGCTGCCGGAGGGGGATGGCAGTCGGGATCCGCCCGACAGGCCTAGATCCCCGGACCCGGTTGACAGTACCAGCTGCTGCAGTACCACCAACACAATTTGTACTGTATCTGCCGCTACTGTGGCCCCGGCGGCTTCTGCTTCATCTGCCATTGGGGTCGCTCTGAACTCAGCCGGCGGTAGCAGTAACAATTCACCGTCGTCCTCTTCTTCCCCGACTTCTTCCTCATCTTCCTCTCCATCCTCTCCTGGATCGAGCTTGGCTGAGAGCCCCGAGGCGGCCGGGGTTAGCACCACAGCAACATTGGGGCCTGGGGCAGCGGGACCTGGGACGGGGGTCCCAGCAGTGAGCGGGGCCCTACGGGAATTGCTGGAGGCCTGCCGCAATGGGGACGTGTCCCGGGTAAAGAGGTTGGTGGACGCTGCAAACGTAAATGCAAAGGACATGGCTGGCCGGAAGTCTTCTCCCCTGCACTTCGCTGCAGGTCAGAGACTTTTGAATTGATGGTTAAGCGTTTGGGGATGGGGGTCAGGTGGTCCGACAGGGAAAAGAAAACAGGTTATTGTGAGGGGATAAGACGGGGGCGTGGTTATGGTTCTTTAGTACCTCACCTGTAGACAACAGATTCCTTTCTTAAATAGCATCTGGGTGATGGGGGCGTGGAAAGGGGACGTGTGAATTCATTCTTCAGTGATTGTACGGTACCTATTCCAAGACTCTGTAGTAGTAGTCTGTGGACATATATAAACTTTTTCAGTTATGAATGTGAGAACTTTAGTAGCTTGAGTGTAGCTTTGTTGTTTGTATGTTTGTTTTGGTTTTATTTCTTGAGGACAATTCAGACCAAAAGAAGTTTTAATGTAACTCAACAAGTGTCTGTTGTAGTCTTAGTAACTCACTGAAAGACATACATGGAGTTTCTGAAACTCCCAATCTGCTTGGGGAGACCAAAATATACCTAAATGAAGCAACTGGGAGAAGCTTTCAAGTTGTGGGGACTGCTATTAACATTGTAAAATGCAGTTTCCCGATCTTAGTTGCCTGTTTTCTCATGGGCAAAAATGATATGTAAGAGGATTCGTAAGATTTAGGATTTAGTGAGAAGTACTGTATCTGCCACGTAAGTTCTTCAGAAAAAGTGCAAATCCCTACATTCTTTCTGAACCTCACTTTTTTTTTGGCGTTGCCGTTTTTATAAAATATAGAGAAATATAAAACAAAAACAAAGGCCATAAACTTACTGCCCATATATCGCTTCCTGATGTTTTTTGGAGATAAAGATAATTGCATTAAGGGCGTTACATTAGAAGTGTGAACTTTATATGTACATTATAAAACTCAAATAAGACAGATAGGAAATGGCACTCCCCAGACACATCAAATATAACACACCAAAGGTGCCCTGTGTTAAGTTTCTTGCTACGTTTCTAATATCATTCCTTCAATTTGTTCTGTTAATAGTAAAACATATGTTTAGAACTCTAATATATTTAATTTGTTTCTACTACAACTCAGCAGATATTGGCATTCTCATTTTACAGATAGTAACAGTGAGACCCATGTTGTTTAAATAAACCCAGATTTACTCAGGAAGTAATGAGACTTGGATGTGAATGCAGGCAGTTTGATTTTAGAGCTTTTTTTTTTTTTTTTTGGTACCGGGGATCGAACTTGGGTCCTTGCACTAGCGAGGCAAGAGGCTAAATCCCCGGCCCGATTTTAGAACTTTTGAAATCAAATTTAAACTATCATAACCTAAACCTGGGTTATGGTCACTTTTCATTTTTGTGAATAATTACAGTACAGAGTTTCTGATTTATTCATTGTTTTGGGGAAGAAGTAATTGGAACCTCTAGACAAGAGTAGCTTTCACGTAATTTTTAATACAGGCCATACTTAGAAATACATCTTATGTTGTTATACACATGCAACTGAATTGAAAGTTTCAGGAAACTAATTTCTCTTACACATATGTTGTACTCTGATATTTTATGTTATATTCCATTTCAGTTTTAGTAATGATTGTGAGCCATAAATTTGGTCACAACCAGTGTCATGAGAAACACAGGAAATCATTATGAGGTCACTGGGTCTATTCTTGATTTATAGATGGCTACTATTAGGAATGTAGTGAATTGAGTCATAAAGAGACTTTTATCTAACTAGTTACTCCAGAGTCTTGCTTGTTTTAAAAGAAATGCCATTTCTTTTTCTTTAGGCTAAAAGTCCTAAGCCTGCTTTTATGAATCAACCAAGCTTGCTTACTTTTGCATTCTTTATTTCAAATCTAGTTATCTTAACACATTTCACAAATCTTGACATTTCTCACTATACCTTTTTGTAAGAAATCACCAAGAAATGATAGCTATATTTATTTGTGGGTTAATTTACTTATTTAGGATTAGTCACACATAAAATAGTACTTATCTTCCAAATCACCGCTTGTGTTTGCACAAATTTCTTTTAATTCTCTTCTAGTTTTATGTGTACCCAAATAAGCTAGAATACAAACAGTAGAACCACCCTGTAATTTATGTTTTGAGAACCTTTGAACTGGCCCAATTGTGGAAAATAGACAAAACAATGATAAAGTTCTCCATGATATAAAAACACAACATCCTGTACTCAGTTTATTACACTTTTATGATTGTATACATAACCTTAAAGTTTCGTTAAATCTAGTTTCCATCAGGTATACACTTGATCATAGCCAAAAGGCCGAGAAGCGATCCCATCAGGTATAGATTAAGTAGTTAAAAGCAATTCTTAGTTGACACTTAGCTGGTTATTATTATAGTCATTGAATTGTCATGAAATAGCTGTTCTAAAGATAAGAAATCAGTACAGTCCCTTGGATGGAGAAGTTTCAAAATTACAGGTAATTTGTTTTGCAAATATTTAGGTGTAAAAATACTGACAGTTTTTAAATGGCAGATAGTCTATACCCTTGTGGAGCTTACTGTATAGTGGGGATTTCTAAAAAGCAACGACAATAACAAACAGCCACAGAGTGTGTAACCTTGAGTGATAGGAAAAGTACCTTATACTGTCTTTTGGAATAATAGGAATAATAGGGGATGTTATCTTGGGTTTGGAACATTAGGGGTTTTGTTTTGTTTGTTTTAAAGTAGGAAATGTAAAGGGAAAGCCAAGGTAAGCAAATTATGGAATGTTAACTAATGCTTTTATGTAAAAATGAGTTTGCAGTTCAGTAGCATGAGATGAAACCATTTTTGAAGTCTTCAGAAATGATATTAAATCATATTTAAGTCCTTGTGACTTTATGTTACCCTAACAGTAACTATATTCTTTCCAGTAGTAGAATTAAAAAAGAGAACTGTATTAGTAATGCATTCATCCTATCCATAATTAGGACATGAACTTCAGTGTCCATTGTTGATAAAAGTTCTCAAAGTACTTCTAATGCCTTCATAGGACGATCATATCAAATTGATCCAGTATTTTCTTGTTGGCTAGAGTTTATGTGAGACTTTACTTTTTACAAGTAGGATCCTTGATCCTGCTTTTCTGTTGTTCAAAGTACAGCACTCAAAGGGCTTTTTAAATAGTACCAATTTCAGGTGATATTATCTCTTTAGTTCAGTTCCTCACAGTGACATAGTTTTGGAAAAGGACCAGTATAATTCTGATAAAGTCCCTTTTCAAATTTCTGAGATCTCATAGTACTAACTTTAGGTAGAAAAATTTTGAAATAGGCTTCTGGTAGTTAATTAACATTTGACTTGGCTTATGATATGAAATATGAGGTATTTTAGTATCAAAACTAGCAAAATACAGAATCCAGTTCCATCTTCTTTTGAAGAATACACTTTGCCCTACAGAGGCTGCAACTGACCCTGATTTTTCAGCATGACCATGCTTGCTTTCTTCCCCTCTCACCAATGCAAATTTTAACTGTGGCCAACCAATGAATAAAAAAAATGGATCAGAGTGTTTCAGTGCTGGAGTGGGAATCATTTTGTACTTTTTATTGTCTGACAGGGTCCTTGACTATGCTTTCAAGCAAATGTCGTGTCTTGGGGCCTAAGAGTCTAATGTGGTAACCCTTGAAAAAAAAAAGGACTAATTTCACAAATATCTTCCTAGACCAAAAATTGCTGATGGCAGATTAGATTATCTTTCATTTAATGTTTTCTTAAAGTCTTATACTTTCCTTAAGGAATATCCAAAAAGTTAACATAGAACTTAAAGTTAGATGTATTAAGTTTACCTTCTGCCTTAATGCTATCACTCTTTGGGAAAAGGTGACTTACGGAATAAATTAGCTATTTATAAAATGATACACAAATATATCTCTAATAGTTAAAAGTTGATAACAAGCAAACTGAAATAGTAGAATGTTTACATAAATTATAACATTGTACAATTTCTATTAACATACTATCTACTTATATATTTGTCCACTATCAGTCTTTTTAATGCATGTGAATTACAGGCATCTGTGCAGCTGCCCTAAATACACCAATATACATATCGTCTAGAGTTCAGTATTTGTTGAAGACTTATTAGTGCAGATCTTATGATACATTAACTGAGTTTTGAAAAAATGCAAACACCTGTACAACTTAAACCCTTAGAGAAAATTATTACAACCACAGAAGGTTCCTGAATACCTCTTACCTTTTATCCTTTACTCCTGCCCCTCAAGCAACCACTGTTTATTTCCATGAATAAGAGTTGCCTGTTTTAGCTGGGCATGGTAGTGTATGGATTGGGAGGCTGAGGCAGGAGGATCTTGAGTTCAAAGCCAGCCTGCGCAATTTGACAAGACCCTGTCTCAAAAAAGGGCCAGAAGTGTAGCTCAGTGTGAGGTCCCTGGGTTCTATCTTTAGTACTGCCATCACATACACAAAAAGAGTTGCTTGTTTTAGAAGTTCACATAAATGGAATCAAACAATATTTCCTCTTTCTGAAAGATTTCTTTTGTTCAGCATAATGTTTTTGATGTAACATGTATCAGTAGTTCCTATTTACTGGTCAGTAGA
This sequence comes from Heterocephalus glaber, assembly GCF_000247695.1. The sequence continues at coordinate 5,680,924 of NW_004624839.1, forward strand.
TTTCATTGTATGAAGATGCTATAGTTTATCCCTTCTATTGGTAAGACTCTCACATTGTTTCTCGATCTGGCTATTATGAATCAAGCTGTTATGAACATTCTTAAAAGATTCTTCTTGTGATACAGATTTTCTTTCTCTTGTACAAATTCTGGGGACCCCTGAAACGTTACTGGAGACCTCTGCAATAGACTCCAGTCTCCTATTCAGTGTAAGACACAGGCCTGAGGAAAAAACTAAAAGAACTAAGAGAGACAGAAAGGGGGGCACCAGGATGACCAATGTACGTGCAATGGACAAAGGTGCTGGCCAGTCCAAGCCACTGATTTTTATTGGTAATCAATTGGGGTACAGGTGAACTACGTGTGAGGATGCGCAGTTGTGTGGTTTCTATGGAAACTAATGTAAGCAAGGTTCATAAAGGAAAAAGATAAAGCATTCTCGAATTAGGAACAGAACAGACAAAATATATGGTTGTAATTAGAACTTTGTTTTTCTGGTTAAGAAGGTTTTAGTTGTGGGAATGAAATATAAGTGTGAGTTACTCTGACCTCGGAACATAGGCTTTGGCTGGACTTGCTTCTCAAAACAAGCCAGTTGTGGGGTTAACTCTTCACAGCCTACACTGCTTACAAGCTTGCTTTGGGCATAATCAATATTGCAGTCTCCTGCAGACAAATACCTAGTATTTGGTTGCTGAACATTTTAGGTAGTAGGTAAATGTCCTGATGTTAGCAAAATTCAGTTCCTCAAAGGTTATTGGACTGAGGTATACCTAAATTTCATAGGATAGGTTACAGTATGACAATTGACCCCAGTCAAAACTGGCAAGAGGGTGAGCAAGAGAGACTGTCCAGAGCCTCCTTAAAATCTCATCAGTTTTGTTGGGTTCTGTTTATAAGAAGAACATAATAGGCCCAGGCCATACTCAGTGGGAGAACATTACACAAAGATATAGTACAAAGTCACTTGTTGTTTAATGGCAGGCATTTATTTTGAGAAATGCATCATTAGGTGATTTCATCTTATGTGAACAGCAGAGTGTGCTTACACAAACTTCCATGATGCAGTCTAATTCACACCTAGGCCATATGGCGTAGTCCAGTGGTGGCGAACCTATGGCACATGTACCTCAGCTGGCTGTTTATTATTGAAAGCTCTAAAAGGTTTGCCATCACTGGTGTAGCCTACTGCTCCAGTGCTTCAAGCCTGCCCAGCATTTTACTACACTGAATACTGCAGACAACTGTGATACAGTGATAGGTATTTATGTATTTTAATATTGAAAAGGTCCAGTGAAAATACTATATAAAAGATGACAAATGGTACACCTATGTAGGGTACTTACAGGAGTGGAGCCTACAGGATTGGGAGTTGTTATAGTTGAGTTGGTGAATGAGTGCTGAGGGAATGTGAAGGCCTAGGAATTACTTACTGTATGCTACTATAGACTTTGGTAGCACTGCATATTTCAGGCCATACTAAATTATAAAAGTTTTTGTCTTCAATGGTAAATTAACATTAGCTTACTGTAACATTACTTTATAAACTTTGAATTTTGTAAACTTTTGACTCTTGTAATAATACTGAGTTCAAAACACATGGTACAGCTGTACAAAAATATTTTCATTCTTTATACTCATAAGCTTTTTTCTATTTAAATTTTTTTAACTTAAAAAGAAATCTTTTAAATCTTTTTGGAAAAACTGGATACAACCACAGACATTAATTTGCCTAGGCCTACACTGGGTCAGGGTCATTATGACTGGTTTTCACCTCAGCATATTGTCCCACTGGAAGGTTCTTAGGGGCAATATGAACGGAGTGCGTCTTCTAGGATAATAAGGCATTCTTCTGGAATCCTCCTCAAGGACCTGCCTGAGGCACTTTTACAGTTTAAAAAAAATAGGAATATATATTCTAAGATAATGATAAAAATGAGTATTAAAACAGTAGCATAGTCATTTATCATTACCATCTAGTATTGTGTACTGTACATAATCATGCTACAGTTTTATAGAACTGGCATTTTATAGTTCTGGCATCACAGTAGGTTTCTTTCCATCATTATCACCACAAACATAAGGGTAAAGTGTTGTTTTATTGCCTGTGATATCACTAGGTGATAGAAATTTTTCAGCTCCATTATAATCTTATGGGATCACCATCATACATGGGATCCATCACTGATTGAGCTGTCTTTATGCAGCTCATGACTGTACCACGAACTGGAGATTACTGGGGAATGGGTGGTGTTCTTAAAAGCTGCTTTCTGTGTTGACTTTGTTTTCCAGGGTGTTTTGTTTTTGTTTTTGTTTTTGTTTTTGTTTTTTTGTGATCCTAGGGATTGAACAAACTTTTGCACATAATCCCAGCACTTTAAAAAATCATATAATTTATACACACACACATACACATATATATATATACATGTATTTTTTTTTAATTAAAATTTTTTTAGACAGGTTTTACTAAGTTGTTTAGTTGCCCAGGCTGGCCTTGAACTTGCAGTCTTTCTTCCTCACTCTGAGAGTGCTGGGATTACAGGAGTGTGCTACCACTGCCAGCTATTCTCTGGTTTCTTAAGCCAAAACTGGAAATCATTATTTTTGTTTGGCTCTAATCATTGGATCAGGCATATCCAACATATTTTAGGGTAATGTATTTTCATTATCATTCTGTTTAAAATATTTTCAGATTTCTTTTGTGGTTTCTTCCTTGACCCATGGATCATTTAACAATGTGTTGTTCAATTTAAAATTCTTGGAATTTCCTAGATATACTATTATGGATTTCTAATTTTAATGTGTGACCAATGGAGATACCTTGTATGATTTCAATCCTTTCGTTTTTATTGGGGCCTTTGTTTTCTGGCCCAGCATTTGCTTTATCTTTGTGCATGTCTATTTTTAAAAAGAATATATATTCTGCAGTTGTTGTCCTATTCTGTAAATATCAATTAAAGTAAGATAGTTGATAGTGTTGTTCAGATCTCTTATGTCTTTACTGATGTTTTAACCAGTTCTATTCAGTTGCTAAGAAAGGGGTTAATAACACCGTATTTTTTTTAATTGTATCTACTGTACTTCTTGTATTTTTTAAATTTTTATTTTTTTATTTTTTATTTATTTTGTGGCACTGGGGATTGACCCAGGGTCTTGCATGTGCCAGGCATGTATTCCTACACATTTTTAAGCTCTGTTGTTGGGTATAAACATTTATGTGACTGTGTTATATTAATCAATTTGGGCTGCTGTGAAAGTACAATAGACTGAGTAGCTTATAAACCACAAAAATTTATTTCTCATTCTTCTGGGGGCTGGAAGTCCAAGACCTGGGAGGGTTAGCTCTCTTCTGGGTTGCAGATTGCCGACCTCTTACTGTATCCTCATAAGTTAGAAAGCAGAGAAAGAGAAGGAAAAAGGGAAAGAGTGTGTGCACATGAGCACTGCCTTGTTTTTTCTTCTTATGAACACACTAATGCCATTTATGAAGTTCTACATTTATGAACTAATTATGTCCCAAAGACCCCACCTCCTATTACCATCACACTTCAGGTTAGGATTTCAGCATAGGAGTTTTAGTCCATAATATGTCTTCCTGAAGACTTGACCCTTGTATCAAACTTTTAATCATCATGAAATGTTTCCCCTTGTCTCTAGTAATATCCTTTTGCTTTAGAATGTTTTATCAAATATGAATTTATCTACATACCTTTTTTATGCTTGCTCTGTGCGTATTTTTTCCAGTTATTTGCTTTCAGCCTATCTGGGTCTTCATAAAGTGTGTCTATTAGAAAGAGTATATATTTGAATGGTGCTTTTTAAAAGATTCTGTCTTCATCTACCCTTTTAGCTAATATCAACACTTCCAATTCAAATTCAGAACTATAGAATTTTTACTTAACCTCTTCTCTCTTAACATCTATACATCATTTCTTCCAAAAAGACTTATAGTTCTCAAGGACCTAGGGGATTATAGAGTAAAATATTGCATAATTATTTATCTGCCTCATCCTGTACTGTGCACAGTCTCAAAATAATAATATGTACACCAACATGCTTACTGAAGACAGAAATGTCCTTGCCTATGTCGCCCTTTTGCTATATCATTTGTTCTCTGAGAGAACATAGCCATTACCTGCTTTATCTTATGAACATCATTTAGCTTTATTGTAGTTCTACAAGTGTTTTATGGTAGATAGTCCCTAAAGGTGGCTACTATATATTCTTTTCCTTTGTTTATAGGTTGAGTATCATTTAAAATACTTGAGACCAGAGTGGTCTTATTTTGGATTTTTTCAGATTTTAGAATATTTGCATATATCTTTTTACCATTTTAAAAATTTACCATTTTAACCTTTTTCATGTGTACAGTTGAGAGGATCAAGTACTTTTCCCATGTTGTATGACCATCACTGTCTATCTCTAGAACTTTTTCATTGCTCTAAACAGAAATTTTGTGCCTCTTGAACTGTAACAGTCTATTCTACCCTTTCCCTTGCCCTTAATAATATTTACATACTCAATCCTTTAAAAATTCATATCTTCATTTTTTAAAAATTAAAAAAGTTTTTTTCTTGTCTGTTTTTCATAAGGCAGGAGTTGAGAAATTTTATGTAAAAAGCAGAAAGTAAGTATTTTAGGGTTTGTGGGGAATTTGGTCTTGGCCATAGTTACTTAGCTTTGCTTTTATACCATGAAAATGTCTATAGATCATACATAAATTAATAAGTGTGGTTGTATTTCAATAAAATTTTATTTACAAAAATATAAATGAAGGGCCAGTTTGGTGTATGGGTTATAGTTTGCTGACCCACTTATAAAGCATTATTTGTGGTAGTTTTTCACTTTTGTATTCTTTTTGTTTAGCCTTTTCTTGAAATAATTTTTTTTTTTTGGTACCGGGGATCATCTTGGGTCCTTGCATTTGCGAGGCAGGCAGTGGAACCACTGAGCTAAATCCCTGCCCCTGAAATAAGTTTTTTTCTTTTGAATTATTTCTTGAGTGTATTGAAGTGATTGAAAATGATTTTACCTCTTTTGGTGGCTTCTGGTATATATTGGTCTGTAGGGATGGCATTCTGCTCAAATTCTTATGAGCTTTGTATGGATTTGACCTCAGTTTTTTTCCATTACTCATTTTTGGAGAAATTAATTTCTTATTAATTTCAAATATAAAACATTAGGATCCAAGATGTTAAGAGTAATTCCCTTTTTATTTTTTTTCCCATTGGATATGTACTATGCCCTAGGATAAATGTTTTCACAATAAGGATTCCAGGATTATCTCATATTATAGTAACACTTAAAATATAAAATGTCATCATTTTGTGCCTCAGTTCATGTAGGTACATGACAGCTTCTACAGATGTTTAACTCAGAGTTACTCTGCTAAGGTCCTTTATAAATAAGATCTCATCCTGATAATCTGTTTACACAGAAGTGTTTTTGTTAAGTTTATCCACTCACCTGCCTTTTCTCTCCATATACCCCCTTTCCCTGAACAAATTTGAATAGATGTTCCTTCCTGACCTCAAGTGATTTTTTTTTTTTTTAGTTAAGAGGCCAAAGAAATGTAGCTGGAAAATAGAAAGCACATTATCAAATGCCATGTTGTGTTCATAAATATGTTAAAAATTGGAACCTTAAGCTTAGGGCCCAGAAGAAGAAAAGTAATCAAAGAATGTAAATGGTTCTGAGAGAATATATTTTATTACACTATTAGGTTTTGGAATAAACATCAACATGCGCCTTGTGGTGAAGTAAGGGGAAAAACTCTGGAATGTTCTTAAATGTAATAGCCTCCTTTTGGTTCAAAGACAAAATAATCTTTTGGGTTATTGATGAAATGTGCAGTAGATATAATTGAAGAGATAAATGTCTCTTAAATATTTATTTTTCTCATATGTCAGCCTCCTTGAAGTTACTTTGCCCTGTGTTTCATTCTTCTGACAGATAGGCTCAGGAAGTTAAGAGGTAACCCTGATCTTGGGAGACCAGGAACTGTACCGTGTGCTGTGGTTTGAATGTCCCCTCCAAAATTCATATTGAAATGTAATTGCCGTTGTAACAGTGGTAAGAGGTGACACCTTTAGCAGGTGATTAGTGCTGTTATGTGGGAGTGGTTTAGTGATCTGCGCAGTGGGTTACTGATAAAAAGGATGAGTTGACCCAAATTCTTTGCCTTTGTGCCATGTTATGAGGCAACAGGAAGGCTCGCACCAGATGTGGCCCTTTGATCTTGGACTTCCCAGCTTCCAGAACTGTAAGCCAAATAAATTTGTTTATCACTTAAATTTTTATTGTTTGCAGTTGTGGTCTGTTATAAATGCAGCAGAAAATAGGCTAAGATACCATGAGTTGTTAATGTGAGTTCCTAATGAGAATTGAGTAGGAACAGTCAAGGTGAGTAGGGCTTGTAGTGTGAGGACCACTGAAGCCTCTGCTTGTGGCCATTGTGTACTAATAAAACAAGCAAAGCATACACAAGAAGGGCACATGGGGAAAGGGGCAGTTTATTGTTGAATTTAAAACACTGTATATTGGGGGGAAAAAAAGAATTAAGTAGAATGGATTTCTCCTGAAGTGTAGGTGCTTGGGATAACTAATTTAAGGCCTTAAAAAAAATCATTTTGATTTCCAGTAATTGAGGAAAGTTTTGAGTATTCATTTTTGAGGGCTCATTGCTTTAAGGCTTCATCAGATTTTCAAGATCACTTTTCCCCACAGTGAGTTGCTGCTGGGTTCTTTTGCTGAAACTTGTTCTTCCTGTTTGTTCAGGTAACTGTTTAAAATTAAAGCAGCCTGAACTTAAACCTTTTACTTTCTTTTTTTCTTTGAAGCTGTCTTTTTGGACAATTTGTTCTTCATTCAGTTTAAACACATGAACCTTTTTTTTCTTACATGGTAGAAAAAGGAGAAATAAAATGATGCAAAATATCTTCTCGTCTTTTCAGTGTACATGCAAAACTACTGGTTGGTGGCAAGTGGCTTTTTAGTTTGTTTGTTTAGATGCGCCACTCTTTTTCTCTGTTGTACCTTGGTTTTTTTAGTGAAAAAAATTGGGTAATTAGCAGGTAATTTCCCTAAACTACAAGGCTAAACTAATAAAAAGATGTTTTCAATTTACTGATTCACCAAAATACCTTAAAGCTATAGTCTGTACATCATCAATTATACAGTTGTTTAAAAATAAATGAAACCTAATGCCTAGTGAACTACACTTGTGAAGGGCTAGCTGAAGTATTTGATGAGTAGATATTTGAAAAGATCAGATGCCTCTCTTGCTCTGATATATTCACAATCAGGTGTACTGTTCTCCTTTTCCAATTGCTAATACATAAGATTGCAGTGAATGAACATGCTTTGACTATTTTTCCAATAATGCCTTGCAAAGAGAGGCCAAGTTGTGTTTTTCCTCTTTGCAGGAAAATTTTCTCTTTTTTGAAAAAAGTTCTTTTGAATTTTTAGAGCAAGTTACCCCTCTCCCCCCAAAACAATACTCACAAAAATATACAGTGGAAATATGTAACTATTATTTGGCATTTTATGAAAGAAAATACATTTTTGAGATTTATAATACGAGAACTTCAATGTTTAATTTATAATAAGAGAACTTCAATGTTTAATTTATAGAGCACCTATTAGGTGCTCTATAAATATTTGATCAAGTGAACACTTCTCATTTCTGATCTTCTGATTTTTTAAAGGTATAAATAATAATTTTTATGTATTAGTCTACTTTGTCATCAAACTTCAAGGTCACACAGCTGTTAAATAATAGGGCACATTTAAACCCTCATCTGCTTGCCCTAGAATCATTTGATCTCTGCTAGTCAAGTAGAAGGTTGATAGCAATGAGAAAGAAAATCTGTTTCTCAAGTTATTTTTAATTTGGCAGTTGTTATTTTCCAAATTCATTTTCTCTTAATAAAAGTAATAATGTAAATTTTAGAAAATACAGGAAAAAGTGGTTCATCATCTTACTAAGGCAACTGGTAGTGATTTGAGTGTATTTCCCTTTAGCTCTTTTCCTAGGCATGTAAAGTAAAACTTTTTAGTAAGTAGGGTATTGGAGCATTTGCAGTTACTAGGATAGTAGACTATCGTTTTTTCAGTTGTTTTATAAACATAAAAATATGATTGTAAGTAATCTTTGAAGAGCCTTTAAATTACATAGGCTATATTAGCAACTCTTTCCTTTGAAAGAGTTAAGAAAATCTTGACGATAACTTTTGCTATGTCTTCTGACTCAGAAATAAGTCAAACTAAGAAATTTTTAGAACATTAGATAAAACATGAGAGAGTCACAACAATTTGAAAGTATGTAATTATACTGAACTGTACCCTTAAAATTGTTAAGATGGTAAATTTTAAGTAATGTATATTTTGCCACAGTTCAAAAGCAAAAAGAGGGGATGTCATAGTGCACATTTTGGTCTCTTCAAGAGAACTCATTTCTTAATATTGCGAATGTGAAATATGGAAAATTATGTATTCAATAGAATGAAGTTTAGCAATTACGTTGAGGGAGACACATTTCTGAGAGTCACTAGTTCTCTGGCAGTGTGAAATAAGGCATTAAAGAAGTGTTATAGAAATTTAAATGAACTTCATGAAACTTGCTTCATTAGCAGTCATGGGGAAAATTCCTTACTATATTTTACTCTCTTGGTCTGTGCTTCTACAGGATTGGAATGAACCCTACAGTTGTATAGTTAATTCAGTTACAGCATGGCAAATAATGCTCTAAAGAGCACGAGGAGGAGAATGGCATTATGACCCATCCTTGAGGAAGTTTGTAGTCAAAATGCACAGTTCTGTAAACTTTTTGTTCTCAGGACTCTTGTACTCTTAAAAGTCTAATGGTCCCACCTACCCTTAGGTGATATGTTCCAAGACACCGCCCCCCCACAGTGGGTGCCTGAAACTGGATAGTCTATATTTAAAAAAAAATACATATATATATATTTTAAATTTATAAATTAGATACACTAAGATTAACAGAATAATACAGACATTATAGCAATACAGTAGTAAAAGTTAAGTGAATGTAATCTTTCTCTTCTCTCAGAATCTCTTTGCTTATTAAGTTGATAACTTTCACCTTTCAATTAAGGGAAGCCCTTTAGTTTCTTTTTGACATATCTTAATTGCCAGCATCATTGCTCTTGTGCTTTGGGGCCATTATTAAATGAAATAAGGATTATATAAACACAAGCTCTGGGATACTGTGATAGCTGAGATGGCTAATGGGTGGTAGTATATATAGAATAGATACTTTGAACAAAGGATGATTCTTGTTCCTGAGCAGAAGAGAGTGGATGGCATGAAATTTCACAACACCACTAATAATAATGTGCAATTTAAATGTGTAAGTTGTTTATTCTTGGAGTTTTCCATTAAATATTTTCAGACTATGACCACAGATAACCGAAACTGCAGAGAGCTAAACTGGATAACTGGGGATCACTATAACCAAATGAGCTATTGTTAAGTGGGTTATACCTGTGGAGATTTATTATATTAAAAATTAAAATGGAGAAATAAAAATAAACTCCATTATAAATTAGATTAAATAATAATTTTAATGAAATGAAACTTAATGAGAAGAAAGGCACTATTTTATGTTTTGTGTCTGACTTGCTGAATTCTCATCATGTTCTACCTCCCATCATTATTACAGTATATTATATGAAGTATATAAAGTAAATCTTTCTTCAAACAGATAATGTAACTGGAAAAGGAAGGACTATTTTAATACATTTCCAGATAATCATGGGTTAACTCTACTTCCCACTGCTATGATAAAATACCCGAGAAAATCAACTTGAGGAAATACTTATTGTGGCTCATGGTTTCAGTCCATGGTTACCTGACACTGTTGTTTTTGGGTCTATGGTGAGGCAGAACATTGTGGCAGGGGCTGTATGGTGCAATAGTTGTTCGTCTGACAGCATTCGGACCAGAGAGCAAGGCGAAGAGGCCAGGTCCCCAACATACCCTTGCGTGACCCTACTGACCTACTTCCTCCCACCAGGGCCCACCTAATGTTTGTACCACTTCCCAGCAGCACCACCAGCTGGGGACCAAGCCTTCAACACCTGCACCTTTGGGGGACATCTCAGATCCAAACTATAAATGTGGCTCTTTTTCTTTGCTATACTCAAGCTTGATCATGTAATAGTTTACTAAAGGTTAATTGCAATGTGGAATCTTAAGCCTTATCAGTGAATTTTTAATGCTTCTGCTATTTCAAAATGTTGATCTGTTTTACACAGTTGAGCTTATACATAATGTGTGTTTTGACCATGTGGAAAATACTGTTTTAGGAAGTATGGAAAATTTCCATATGTTAACACATTTCACTTTATAATAAAAATAATAACATAAAATAATCACATTTATTAACATTACCATCAGGCTTAGCAGAAAAATATTTTTTGGCACTGTTGAGCTTATGATGGCAGATACAAATGTTATAAAATTCAAATTTTTGCCAAGCTTAAATTATATCATTGGGGAGAAATATTGTTAGATATTTGGAGTGACAGAGTCAATTTGTTCATCCTTGATAAAATGTCTCCCAAATATAGAGATCATACTGAGCTCAAACAGTTGCATACATGTTGTTCTTCAAGACATTCATACTTTGGTATGCACCGGAAGTGCTTAGTGCATTTCTCATTTTGTGACAGTAATATTAAGACATGGGCTCAAGCGTTGGAATTTAATAAAACTAATGTTAACATTTTCATGAAGGGCAGTCTTAAGTGAAATTGGCTTTTTTTTTAATACTATGAGAGCCTTGGTAAAGAATACAATGACTAATAGTACTGATTGCTGTCAATGTCTTGGTTCATGCTAAGGTGTCAGCAGTTTTACCTACCCTTACTTTTCTATTATTATGAACACCAGGAGTACCTTTTCCAAATGACCAACACATGATGTCACAAAATCATGCATTGTCAGTGTTGACAGTGAAAAAGGCCAAATCATCTTAGTGTTATTTTGCAAATAGTTTTAACTTCTTAGACCTCTAGATTGAGTCTAAAGGACCACCTGGGGTCCGTGGGCCACACTTTGAAAACTGTTGATCTAATTGGAGTTGTTCCTTATTTTGAGAATAATGAAAGATATGAACATTCTCCCGGGAAAGATAAATACCAAATTTTACATATAGACTTCCTGAAGCGATTTGTTATTGTTTGTGTCTAGATGTCTCCAAAGGGCCTCATTCTGTCATAGGTGGGGCTTCTGGGAACCGATTAAATCATGAGGTGATATACTTGGCTTGCTGTTAGGAGCTAGGGCCTGGTTGGGTGAGGCAAGTTGTTCAGGCTATGACCTAGAAGGCTAGATCTCCCTCTGCCTTTCCTCCCTTTTCTCTCCTTAGGAGTGAGCAGCTTTCTACCCAGGTCCTTCTGCCATGCTGTTGCTGTGTTTAAGCCTACCTAATATGGACTGAAACTTCTGAACTGTGAGACAAATCTCTCCTTCTTTAAGTTGAGGGTTTCTGGTATTATGTCCCAATAATCAGAAAGTGACTAAGATGCACTTCAGCCATGGTTCTCCAACTTTGTATCTTGAGGGCTTGTTAAAACTCCTGTTGCTGGACCACATCCCCAGAATTTCTCTTTCTGTTGTAATGTGGTGTTGATACTCTTTGAGGGCAATGATTCTTAACTTGAAACCAGTTATATCAAATCACTGATACAGGGATAGAGCTTTTTTTTTTGTCTCCTCTGATGATTTTCATGTACAGGTCAAGAATCATTGAGGACATAAAGAACTCAGTTAAAACTCCCAAGTGGGATTAAGAATATTTATACAAATTTATTAATTCAAAAGCATTTGACAGCTATTCCTCATTACTTGTAAGCTTGTAATGTGGTTTTTATATCTGACAGGAAACTGGCCTGGTGTTCCTGAAATTATAGAATTATAAGGAGCTTTGGGCTCTGAGTATATGAAATGAAGTGTAATGTAAATACTAGATTTTTTTTTTTTGGTACCAGGGATTGAACTCAGAACCTTGCACTTGTGAAGCAGGCGGCGGCACCACTGAGCTAAATCCCCAGCCCAAGTATAGTGTAAATACTGAGAGCTTATAGTAAGATAGTGCTCTACAAAGGGTGTTCGAAAAATGTTTAAATAAAATTTATTTTGTAAAAGACATTGCCATTAATCCCCCTTAAAATACTTCCCCTCACTTCAGACACACTTATCCCATCATTCTTGCCACTTTCTGAAGTAGCTCTGGAAATCCTCTTTCCTGAGTGTCTTTAAGAGGTGTGATTAAAAAATATGGTGAATTCTGCTTCTGAGTGCCATCCAATGGAAAGATAGCCTTGTAAAAATATTGCAGTACACCTCGTCCACCTTATTCAGTGGATCTGGCACTGTTCAACTTCTCTCTTCCCCAAAGTCAAAATGACCATGAAATGTAAATGTTAAGGACATGGAGGCAGCCACAAAGAGGACTTCCAAAACTGCTTTAGAAAGTGGGAAAAACAATGGGATAAGATAGTGTTCAAAGTGAAGTGGAATATTTTTAGGGACATTAATGGCAATGTGTCTTTTACTGTAATAATTTTTAAATATAAACTCATTAAATTTTTTATTTAAATATGTCATATTTTTATCACACTTCATATAATCCTAGAGTTTTTGCACATATTATTAAACTTGCTTTTCTAAAAAGGTTCTACTAGCTTATATTCCTAACATACCCTGGACCATACCAACAACCATAATTTCGTAGTTTCCTTTTTGAACCATAGTTTGTAGTTTCCTTTTTAAAATACAGTATATACACAGAGGTGTCCATAAATTATTAAGTGTAGAGCAAGATGAACTTTTAGAAAATGAATACACCTGGCTAACTAGTGCCCAGCTCAAGAATCAGAACATTGTTGATCATCTGGGAGCCCCTATTGTATGTCTTTTGAGTGACTAGCCCTTCATTATCTATAGATTGGTTTTGTCTGTTTTGAACTAGATATAAATGATACTATATAGTCAGTGCTATTTTGCGTGAGAGTCAACTATCTCATACAGTTGTGGTTCATTTATTGTTGTATAGAATTCCACTTACAAGAATGCTAATACCTATTTTGCTGTAGATGAGCATTTGCATAATTTTGTGTTATTGGTCAGCCTTCTTGTTTCTGGGACAGGAGGAGAGGTGTGTTTGCCTTAAAGTTTCAGAGGTTTCATTCCATAGTCTGCTCTGTCTAACACAGAAACATCCTGGTGGAAGGGTATGGTGGAGCAAAGCTGCTCACTTCATGGCAGCCCAGAAGCAGGCACAGGGGAAGAGTGCCAGAAAGGAAGCTGCCAAGGACCATTTACTCCTCCAGTCATGCCCCCATAATCCATTCACCTTCCACAGCTCCTCTTTGAATACATGAGACTTAGGAAGACATTTTACATCTGAACCATGATGTGTGTATTCGATGTTATGCATAATACTTCTGTGAACATTTTGTATCTCTCTAAATGTCATTGATTATCTTTATAACTAAAAAACTATTCATATTTTAGTTTGTATTTCTCTGACTATATGAGGTTTAAAGTCTTTTCTTTTGGCTTCTTGTGTTTTTATTATTTGTGTTTTATTATAGTCATTATAAATATTTTCCTGGTTTGTCTTTAAATTTTATCTATAAACTTCCTGAATCTGTTGCCTTTAAATATTTTCTTCTTGTTTTCTTCTGTTGTTTTTTTCTTTCCTGCGATCAGACAAATAACTTTTTTATGATTTCGTTTTAACAGCTTACACTTGAATCTGTTTTGAACTTATTTTGCGATGTACTGAAAGGTGAGGATTTAAAAACTGTTTTTAAAGCAGATAGTTTCTTCAAACCATTTATTGAATAATATAGCCATTAAAATAAAAATGTTCAAGTTTCTTTTATTATATTAGGGAATATTTTCCTTCTTTTTTTGACTTAGTTATTAGCATTCATTCATTGTATTAGTAACTTTTCCCTCTCTTACAATAAGAGTAACTACCTCTGCAGTATGTTCCATGTTGAAATAAAAGAAAGTAGACTGGAAATGGTCAGCAGAATTTCAAGATTTTGTAGCCTTTTTTTCTCTGACTTCTAAAATTGACATATATATAGTTATCTATCTACATTTTGCAGTTTTGTTTAGTATATCCAAGATCACATAGCAGAAACTTGTGTTATGACACTTTGGTGGGGTCTTTCCACTGAGTTACAAAACAAATAATTTTAGTTCTGATATATTGGTTTGAAAAATGATCTTCTCGTCATGATTTTATGGCAAGAAAATTAGTTTGATTCTATGTTGTTGCCTGATCAGCCTCTTTATTTTTATTTAAGCCATTCTGAACTTCTTTTAGGTACTTGAATATACAGTGTGTTTACCTTGGCCTCCTTGGAACATTTGTTCCTATCCTTTTCTCTGGTTGACTGCTTATTTTTTAGATCTTAGCCCCAAATATCACTTCATTAGGGAAGCTTTCTTATCCCAAATGTGGTTAAGTTTGCTGTTTATTCTTTGAAACCCATACATTGTAATGATTTGTTAGGGGATTTATTGGTCAGTGTATCTTGAGACAATAATAGCTTTTTAATGAGTTAATTCATGATAAATAGCTACACACACACACTAAATTCTTTTTTAGTTGTGCTGAAGTATTGTTGCAATATTCTCAACTAGTCTTTTTTATGTTCAGCTTTGAGATTTTACATACCTGATGTTTTAATTCACTCTTACATGTAAAGTTACCTAGATATGAAAGTAAGCATTAACATGCTTTTTCTCAAAGCTGAGATGATTGATTTCACTTGTTAACTGATTTGTATGGGGGTTTTTGTTGTTGTTATTCTTTTGATTTTTGTAGCTGATCTGTTTTCTTTCTGAAGAACTTAGAAATTTCTTAGTCTTTGATGTTGTTAGATTGCACTATAACATGTCAGTTCTGTTCTGCAGCCCATGAGCTCTTATTAACTTGAAATTTTACATCTTTCTTTAGTTGTGGCAAGTCCTGTCATTATTTCTACAATATTTCCTTTCACCTCATCCTCTTAACTCTTTTATTTCTTCTCCCTCCTCATTTTGTCCCTCTGTTTATCCCTCTCAAATACTCTTAGGGAGCGTTCTTCTGAGGAGAGGGGTTAGGTTTAGCAGTGAGAAAGCCTGTGTTGTAGGTTTTATTTCTCCAGATGGCTTGGAGAATAGAGACGTGCTTCAGAGCAGAGAGAACCTGATGATAGTGATTTCTGCTCAACTGTAACCTGGTTGCTTAGGACTTCTCAACTTCTAAGTGCTGTCTCCCTAACTGTAATTGGCCATTTGGGAATCTACCTGTACCTTGCTCCCCAGCCAACTTCCATAATTTTACCTTGATGTTGCTCCTGTACTTGTGGCTAGAGCTGAACTGGAGGTCCTGATTTATATTCTACAGTAGCATGGAGAACAATATGATAATGCTAAGGAGTGAAAGCTTTCCTTTGATTTATCCTCTGTTCAGGATACATATTATTTTTTGTTGTTAAACTCATCTTTCTTTTCTTAAAGTGTTGTTTTCAAACTGCAACCTAGGATTCTCTCCTTTATTTCTTCTGGTGATTTCTCCATTGGGTTTAAGGAAGGAATACAGTTTTGACTTTATAACTATTCTTTTATCTAAGCATAAATGTTTTCCTCTTTGTAAGTCAGGTTCTAAAAAATGGAAAAATTAATCAGTCTGCCATTGACAAATGAAAAATCTGTGCAGCTTCATTGACTTAATAGAAGTCATTTTATAGTTATTTTCTAAACTTATTTTTTAAAACAACAGGGAAATATATTAAACAGTGACTTCTTGTCAAATGATCAGAAGCTAATATATCTGTTCTAATAATTAAAAGGTAATACAGTTAGAATTGGAATTAGGAAAGGAAGCAATGGTGACTTTGAGTATTAATTAGAAAGTATATATTTTTTTGTTATCAAACACATTACAAAGGAGCAAAAGTCTCTTACCTGGTATCTATCTATGACTTTGTGTATATTGGTCTGCATACATTTAATCCAGTCTGTAGAAAACCCTTAACATTTAAAAAGTATATGTCACAAGTCATTCTCTAATTTCCCAGGTTAGAGAACACTACTATAGCATGTACATTTTCTCTGTAAAATACATGTGTGTATAAAGATGAAAACTTTAAAGATTTTAGAAGGCAGACAAGAAATCAAGTTGAATTAATAAAGTTATGTGAGTGTACATGAGTTATTTTCATAGACAATGTCAAACTTATTCTACCGTTATCCTACTGTAATAGGGTGATTAAAAATTTTTTTTGTTAAAATACGAAACACATAATACAAATTTTCTCATGGGGTTTATAAATGTATATTAATGGGTTAGCAATTCAAAGGATGTATGTGGTATGACAGAAATATTGTTTAATTTTTTAAAAAAACTTACTACAGTAAAAGACACATTGCCATTAACCTCCCTCAAAATACCTCCCTCCCTGTCACTTTGAACACATCCTGTCATTCTCGCCACTTTCTAAAGCAGTTCTAGAAGTCCTCTTTCCTGTCTTTAGTTGCACTGTCATGGGTGTCTCAATGTCCTGAATCAATTCAAGATGTTTACCTTTTGTGGTCATTTTGACTTTGGGGAGGAGCCAGAAGTCAAACAGTGCCAGATCTGGTGAATAAGATGGATGAAGACATCATAATGTTTTTATGAGCCTACTTGTTACGGTTTATATCTAGATGTCTGCCTAGAGCCTTGTGAGATCATAGGCAGGACCTTTGAAAAGTGATTAAGTTGTAGGGACATTATGACTGACTTGCTATTGGTAGGTTGGGCTGAGTTGGAAGAGGCAGGTCACTGGGGGCATGACCTGGACGGTATCTCTTCCCAGCTCTTTCCTTGACTCTCTGCTTGCCAGCTCCCATGCCATGAGTAGCTTTTCCTCTGCCCTGCCTTGGAGCCATCCAGCTGTAGAGTGAAATGAAAAGTCTGCAAACTGTGAGCCAAAATAAACCTTTTCTTTAAATTGCAGTTGTTGAGCATTGTGTCCCAGTATTGAGAAAAGCGAGTAACACACTGCTTTTCTGTTGGATGGCACTCAGAAGGAATATTAATTGTATTTTGTATCACACATCATAAAGACATGAAAGAGGACTTCTAGAACTGCCTCAGAAAGTGACAAAAATGATGGGATAAGTGTGTTCAAAGCAAGGGAGAATATTTTAAGAGTGATGAATGGCAGTGTGTTTTTTACTCTAATAAATTCTTAAAAATTTAAACATTCACCTTTATATTTCAGTCATACAACGTATAGTGGTTGTACCTTTGATGATAGCCCAATTAGGGAGAAAATGTCTTTAAGTTGTGATTTTGCTATCATAAATAAAAACATCAGTTTAAAATACTCTAAATGCCTTTAGATTTTAGAAGTCACAGTTGGGAGATATAAAGACTTAATATTGGCTGAGTTGTTCTTGGAAGCTTGCTTTAATTTTAGGCAAGTTTAAAATGCTGAATATAAGTGAAATACTTTTCTGTTTTTAAACTCAGACCTGAGGAATAGATATCAGTGACCTCATATTTGATATTGAAACATTTTTGAATGGCCTTAATTGTTATCCTTTAACATTAGAAGAAGGAAGATTGTTGGGCTGGGGATTTAGCTCAGTGGTTCCACAGCCTGCTTCACATTTCGATCCCCCCAGTACCAAAAATAAAAATAAAAATAAAAAGAATAAGGAAAATTGTTAAATATACTCAGGCTGTTATAAATTTAGATTTTCCTCACACAGTATTTCTATCAGAATTTCCAATATATTTGACTAGATATGGATTGTGATATTTAAATTAGTGCAGGTTATGCTTCTGGATTCATGATTTGAGAAAAAATGGACAAAGTGAGACAAAATGCCACTTGATTCTGATTCAGACTTAATCCCACAGTGAAACAGGATGCTCTACTGGAAAGAACTTGTTCTTTGGTTAGCACTTCTTCTCTTAATGTAGTATAGATTTTAAAAGATTCTGGGGTATTCAATTTGTAGCAAATCCCAAAAGCAAGGACACAGGTATCTTTGGTGAACTTCACATCCTAATTTTTCCTCTGTCAATATTTCCAATGCACGTTCATATTTGCACTTGGTAAGTGGCTTATCCATTAAAATATTGAATGGTATGGAATCTGAGAAACCTCAGAGATGTTGGTCTTTTTTTTATTTTAAGATGTAATACCATCACTTTATTCAGGAGAATGGTCTTTGATGAGCTCCACTGCAGATTTTTGAAGATCCAACATGTAATACAGCTTCATGAAAACTGATCCAAACTTGTTGTATTCCTCAAAAGTGCCATTTCTGTTCTTTGTGTGGTACAGGTAAATGATGTTCTTAGCCAGCTCCATATCATCCCAGAACTGACACAAATGAAGCAAGGTTCTCAGTTCATCCTATGAATTTGTTCTGGGTCAATTTGTCTTCCAACTTTCTGAAACAGGTTTCTTTAGTGCCAGGAAGGTTATATACAACAGACACCTTCTTATGTTGAAATTCCTTTAACAATATTCTCTTTGAGTGGGTGTCTTTTAGCTCTGAGAGAGCAGTGGCATCAGGTGGCGCCTAAGCCTGCTACCCCCCACGTACACAGAAGTCCCTTGCACCAAAACTCCTGAGGGCCAAAGTACAGGAGCCCTGTTGCCCCAGCTGCACCACCTGCTGGAACAGGGAGGGGAGTCCAGCATCACCTTCACTCAGAGTGCCTAAGGGCCAATGTAGCTAGGTCAGTATTTTCATAATTCTCTTGAATTTTTTAAAATTTGAGAGGGAGGAGAAGAGAAGAAAAAGATTTTTTTCAAACCTTATCTTCTGGGAAAAAAGTCTTCCCAGAAGCTTCTTGATTTTTCTTTTTGTCTAACTGACATTCACTAGCATAGAGGAATGAAATCTCCAGACTGGCTCAGAGTAATCAGAATTCACTCTATGGACCAGGAAGGGATTCAGTTCTTTTAACATATGACTTTATTCCCAGTTCCCAAGTAAAACTGAGTTCTCTTGGCCAAGAAGAAGAGGGTTTTCTTGGCACAGTTTCAACCTCTAGCTAACAGTATCTTTTGAACCATATGATAGTGACAAAAATATGACTAATATATTCTAATAGCATGGAATATAATATATGAAATATATACATAAAGATAAAAGTATATACATACATGTCTTTAAAAATGCATAGTATAAAGTTTTAAAACATGTATGATATAATACATATTACACTTACATAATTGTTTCTCTGGGAGAAGAAAGGCACTAGGATTGGGAGTTCAACTGTATTTATATATTTAATTTTCAAGAGTAATGAATCAAGTGCAGTTATGCATCACTCAATGATGAGGACATGTTCTGAAATATATGTTATACAATTTTGTCATTGTGTGAAAATAATAAGAGTATATTTATATAAACAAATATGGCTCTACCCTCACTAGATGATATATGTACTCTTGTGGGACATGCATGCAGTTTGTTGTTAACTGAAATGTCATTAGGTGATAGATGTCTGTGTCTGAACCAAAAAATTAAATCAATAATGCAGTTCTTTGCCTCTTTGTAAAGCTTATTGTAGATAATGATAATGTATCACTTTCATGTAGTGATTGAGTGCAAGAGGAAATTAAAGCAGGATGATTGTAACAGTGGTGATGAGAAGGTATGTGTGCATGTGAGTGGCTTTAAGTTGGTCATCAGTGAAAGTGTCCTTGAGTTTCTTTTTGGGCTGAGAATTGCATAACAGAAGGAGGTAGACTTGTGAATTTCTGGAGCTGATGTTTTCAGACAGATGCACAGCAAGTACAAAATCCTCTGGGCTAGATCAAGTTTATCATATTTAAAGAACACATAGTGAAAGAGTAAAACTCAGTAAGATTAGAGCGGTAACAGGCCCACTCACATAAAGTCTTTTTCTCCTGGTCATAAAGATTTTATATGATAATTAAGATGTGCTTTTATATGATAATGTATAAAACAGAAAAACAAAAAAAATTTCATAATCCCACTAGTCTTTTTTTCAATTCATTTAATTTTAAATACATATTTTCTCCTGTACTTTGTTTTGAATATTTTTTTTCCAGGGATGGAACTCGGGACCTTGCGCTTGCGAGGCAGGCGCTGGAACCACTGAGCTAAATCCCCTGCCCTGTTTTGTATATTTTTAATCTGAGACTGCTTAATCTAAACACCTTTCCTTGTTAAGTTTTATATAACATCCTTTTTTTCCTTTTATATATTGTTTATATTTGTGGGGTTTTTTATTGTGACAAATATGTCTAACAATTTAACATTTTCATAATTTCTAAGTATATGATTCATTGGTATCAAATATATTCACAGTATTCTACAACATCCCTTTTAATACAGGAAAATATACGAAAAACCTTCATTTTCTGAAAACAATGTCTCATTTGTTCGACATTTAGATTGTTTCCATGATTTTTCCATAAGTAATGCTGTGGTATTCTTGCTGTGAAATCTTTGCTCATCTATGAAGAATTCTTTTTGATAAATTTTGAAAAATGATATTGGTAAGTCAGAGGGTGTATTTGTTTAAGCCGATTCATGATAACTGCTACTGCTATATTTTTTCCTAACGTGTGGTACCAGTTTCTATTCACATTATCAGTGTTTGAGCATACTTCTACTTCACTACCTTCTGCCTAATACCAAGCACTTTTATATTTTCAATCTAAAAGTTGTAATAAAAAGCAAACACACTTTCCTATTTTGCTTCATAATTATTATGAATATTTTAAAATGCCAATTGATAAATTAAAATGTATTTTACTTAAACTTTTATTATTAACGAAGGAAGGAAAATAGTTCTCAAGCATTGTTAGTACACTAGTTAGAAAAAAGTAAGTTTGTACCCAGGCTTTATTCAAATCCACATAGGGAAAAAGAATCATTCAGTTTTCCTTGATAAAGACAGTACCTGCAGCTCAGTGGAAGATTAATTAGGGTGATGGTTGAAGGAATAAGGATGTTGCAGTCAGAGAATCAGACAGAACCTAATATCTTTAAAGTTTTGTAAGAACAGTTACTTTAGCATATACTCTGCATCTGCTGTTCCAGTAACTAGTGCAAAATTGACTTTCTTTTTTAACCTAAAACATTCAACTTAATTTGAAGGAATTTTTTTTTTTATAGAAACCTAATTCTGACTTTGTGATACATGTCCGCGGAAATGTATCTTTTATCTTGGAGACTTTTTCTTAGTGCTTACTTTTCTGTACTGAATGCATTTCTCTACATAGCATGGAGAACATACCATGAAAAAAATTTTTCTTTTCCAAATTGTTTTCATTTTTTTAATATAAAATGGAGAAAGATATGACCCTTTCACTACCTTTTACTTTTATTTGAGATGCCATTTTCTAACAATATTACCCCATAAGAAATAGCATGGAGGTGGTGATACTTAGCTAATAAGATATATGAAATATAAAGTGAGAAAAAATCATTAATAAAGGTACTAGTTTATAAAGATAAAAATGCTAATATGTGCAATTTCCTTTTTTAACTCATTGCATTATAACTCATAATTTTATTATTTCAGTAAAATTACTTTAAAATTACTAACTTTCTCTTTTGATCTTACTAAATCTTCATCATGCAAGACTTTGCATAATGTTACTGCTTCTTGACTTCCTTGATGTCCTCCTTAATATTTCTTACCAAAGTGCCTTTACAGTGCTTCAGATTTTGACTCTTCTCCTTGCTTCCTATTTTCTATATGAAAACTGTAATACTTCTTACCTGTCAGTGTTCTGATTGTTTATTCTCAAATGTCTATTTCCCACTTGTCTGCCCTATGGTTTATCTCAGCCTCAATAAATCCAATCTCGAATAGTTTCACTCACCCATTTCACCTAACATTAGATATCCTTGCATCATCTTTAGTTCTCCTTCACGGAATCCCCTGTAACTAAACTGTCACCACATTTCTGTTAACTTGGCATTCCTCTCTCTTTAGCTTTCTGGTGTAATGTTGTGTGTTGTAATTTTTCTTAGCTTCAATTGTCAGCAGTATTTAAAAAACCTTTTAAAATATAAAGATGATGAAAAAAAGATGAAGTTTGTGCATATAATTTTGTCTTGTGAAGCTTGAGGGGAAAGTGAGTGCCTTGAACAGGAGTCTCATTCATTTTGTATTTCTAGCACAGTTGCCCAACCATGTAACAGATAATTAAGAAATGTTTTTTGAATCAACTGCCCAGTGACTAAAGGAAGAGCTTTTCTTAGTTCTATGTGATTCTGTGAAATGAAAGATCAGTTTGAACACAGCTGATTTTTTTAAAATCCTTTCATTGTAGAATTCAGTGCAATTTTTGGTATTTATTCTCTTGGTTCTTCTTACAAAATTGAATTAATGTATAAAACATTTTTTCCCATTCTTCTTAGGCTTTGGAAGGAAGGATGTCGTAGAGCACTTACTGCAGATGGGTGCTAATGTTCATGCTCGTGATGACGGAGGCCTCATTCCGCTCCATAATGCGTGTTCTTTTGGCCATGCTGAGGTTGTGAGTCTGTTACTGTGCCAAGGAGCTGATCCAAATGCCAGGGATAATTGGAACTATACACCTCTGCATGAAGCTGCTATTAAAGGGAAAATTGACGTCTGTATTGGTAAGTATTATTTGATGATATCTAAATTGTAAGGCAAGCTTGACATGTAATTTTAAGTAACAGTTTACTCTTGTTTTTTTATTGTGAGGTAATTTGTGTTCCCTCAGAATAGGTAAAGGTTTATTGCTTCTTAAAGGGAAGTAGAGAGATGGTAATCTAAAGTTGGTTAAGAACAAGATTCACAGCATTAACTCTCCAAATGCAAGCCAGATACCTGCCAGTGTGGAACTAAATTTTGATGAATTACCGTAGTCAAATTTAGTTAATTTTTAGTCTCTTTATTAAAAAGCTGTAAAGTTTCCATCCTTGCTTCAATGAGAGCCATTATAAAGTTATGAATTTTTACTGAATTGGATGACATACTTGTATACCATAAGTTGATTCCGAGAAAGTCATCTAATAACTAAGGCAGCGGCCTTTTCTTTATGTTGTTAAATTGAATACCAGCCAATGTATTAATATTGGAGTATGTCTTTTGAATCTAATAGTTCAAAACTTAATATTTTCAACATATGCCACAGAAAAAATAATTTCAAACCAAATTGAACTTATCAACCATTTTAAATAGGTCAAATATGTGAATTTCTATTCAGTCAGCATTTCATATATATATTTAGATCTTTGGTTTTATTGTATTAAATAAACTTTTAATTTTGAAATTTAAAACAAGCAAGCCTCTAGGGAACAAGCAGTTTCTTCTGAGTCGATTGTTTCCTGATACCCAAGCTGATAGATATTTGTTCAGCCAGTGAACAGATTAATTTGCATAATCCATGTCTTCCCAGATGACATCCATTTCAGTATAATCTTTTTTTATGCTAAAACTGAAATGTATCTGTCATTTAAAAAGATTGTACCATTATTAAGACTTTCTCTTAATAGTGACTAAGTATTCCCTCCTCATAGCCATCTATTCCAGCCTCCACTATTTTGTTTAGTTTTCTTCAAATAACTGCAATGCTTGGCATATAAGTGCTTTACCACATGGTCTCTCAATATCTTTTGTCACTTCAGTATCCATTGACATGACTCTTGGTATTTTCTATCCTGTCAGTTTTTTTGACATACTCTATTTTCTGTTAATTCTCCCGTTTCTTTTAGTCTCACTGACACAACCACATCCTGGACTAAGTTCATAAAACTACCTGGAAAATCTTAAACTTACTGGCATTACAAAACCTCTTAAGTGCCTTTCTTTTATATATGATAATTATGATTGAATTTGATAATAATTCTTACTTAATTTAGGCTTTTAACTTCCTTGTCTTCACTATTTCTTGTCACCTTATCATATTCATTGAATTTTTCTCGTTTTTCAAAAAACAGTATATTGTTTTTATTTTCTGAAAATATTATCCTTGTTAGCCCTCAGGATTCTGTTTATCTGTCTGTACCTCTCTGGATTTTTATTCTATCAGTGTTTTGAATATCTGATTGAAAATATTACCCCCTCCTCATCTTCTTTTACTTAAATCCTCTCTCCCTGAATGTATATAATGAAAATGCTCCTTTTATCTAGATTCTGCTGAAAAGATTAGATGTAGATTTTTTTTGTTTTGTTTTGCTTTTGGGGTTTTTTTTGGTTTTTTGAGACAAAGTCTCACTTTGTAGTGCAAGCTGCCTTGAACTCACTGTGTAGCCCAGGCTGGCTTCCAACCTGGGGCGATCCACCTCGCTCAGCCTCCCTAGTGCTGGGATTACAGGTGCATGCCACCATGCCCAGTTTAGGGATTGGATTTTGAAACCATGGATCTTTGCTGGCCCAATTCCTGCAGTGCTCAGTAGTCTTTGGCACATACTGCTTTCCTTTTGTTCCAGTTCTTACGCCTTACAAAAATTGAGGAAAGGACAAGGGGATCTTTCAAAGTATAATCAAAATATAATTGAAATACAACTGCTATTTAATAAAGTGTGTAACATACTTAAGGGACTTAAGATTGGTTATAGACCCTTCTGTATACTTAGTTAGCTTTCAAGAATCTCTAGGTTTATTCTCAGGTCCTTTGAAACCTCTCATACTTTATATGTCATACTTCCTGAATTTTAGCATAGTGAAGGAACTCTGACATATTTCTGTGAGGTAAATTTCTATTGCTAGACAATTGGACAAAAGAACTGAAGATTTCTCTTTTTTTCAGTTTTGCTTGAGTCTTAACAGTTTTGAGAAATTAGTGTACAAAATTGATTTTTAAAAGGTTTTTGCCTAGATGTTGAAATGCTGACCTGGTTATTTAAAATAATCATATTTCATGGAGTTCCTTAAGGTTTGATATTTCAATATTGTATATAACAAACCTAATTTACTTTAGAAATCAACGTATCTTCTGTTTTAAAACTTACTCATTTTTCCCTACTTGTCTTTATGCCCAGAATATAGTCTTCAGAAATTTTTAAAAACTGATATTTTCTTTTCGGAATATGTCATATGATGTTTTGTGGTTGTTACTGCTTGTAAATCTATATTATTTTATTTTACTTATTTTTAATTAAGTTTATTGGTACAATTTAGATACACATAATGATCACATTCATTATAGGGAGTTTCTACCTTTCCATGATATATCTTGATTCCTCTCTTTTTTTCCTATTCTCCTTTCCCTTCAACCCCCTTCTTCTCCTTATCTACAAAGCTTTGTTTCCATTTTATCCTTTTTTCCATTTTTTTCTTTTTCCTTCCTCTCCTCTCCCCTCTCCCCTCCATAGTTCCCCTTTCCTATTAAACAATTTCTTCCTATTTTACAATATTTATTATACATTTTGGTCCTTATTTATACTTCCAGTTTCTCACACCAGAGAGAAAATGAGATATTCACATGTGTGTCTGATTTATTGTCTCAAGGTGTATCCATTTACCTAGAAATGTCTCAAGTTTATGCTTCTTATGGCAGAGTAGTACTCTATTGTATAAAAACCCCACATCTTCTTTATCTGTTCATTGGTTGATGGGCATTTGGGTTGTTTCCAAGATTTAGGTATTACAAAATATGCCGCTATAAACATGAATGTGCATATATCACTGTGGTATGATGTTTTTAATTCTTTCCAAAGATACCTAGAAGGAGAACAGCTGGGTCCAATAGGACCTCTGATCCTAGTTTTTTGAGGAATCTCTACACTGATTTCTACAGTGGTTGCACCAGTTTAAACTCCCACCAACAGTGGAGAAGGGTTCCTTTATTCCCCCAGCCCCACCAGCATTTGTTATTGGTTGATTTCTTGATAATACCCATTCTTTGTGGAAGTGGAATCTCAGCATTGTTTTAATTTGCATCTCTTCAGTGACCCAGTGATGTTGAATATTTTTTCATATGTTTATTTGCTGTTTGTACTTCTTCATCTGAGAAGTGTGTATTCATCTCAGATGCCCATTTTTGGAATGGTTATATTTGGGAGGGTCTGATTTTTTTCAATTCTTTGTATGTTCTAGATATTAGTCCTTTGAGGTACAACTGGCTAAAATTTTTTCCCACTCTGTGGGTTGTCTTTTCACTCTGTTGGTGATTTCTTTAGCTGTGCAAAAGCTTTTTAATAAGATAAGATCCCAGTTATTGATTCTTTGTAGTATTTTCTATTCAATCGGGGTTTATGTTGATAAAGTGTTTACATGTCTTCAAAAGTTCCACCTATTTTCTCTTCCGCAGATTTAGTGTTTCTGTTTTAATACTTACATCTTTGATCCATTTTGATTTTAGTTTACTGCCTGGTAAGAGACATGGGTCTAATTTTAGCCTTTGGCATGTGGAAAGCCAATTTTCCCAGCACCATTTATTAAAGAGGCTATTTTCATCCAGTGAAGGTATTTGGCCCCTTTGTTGAAGATGAGGTGGCTGAGTGTGTTTGGGGTTGTTTCTGTATCTTCAATTCTTTTCTGTTGATGTTTGGGTCAGTTTTGGGTTTTTTTTTTTTGCCAGTACCATGCTATTTCTATCACAGTAGCTCTGTAGTATAATTTCAAGTTGGGATTGTGACCCCCCCTGTGTTGCCTTTATTGCCCAGAATTGTTTTTGCTATTCCAGGTCTCTTCTGGTTCCAAATGAATTATAGGATTGTTTTCTCTAGTTCTGTGAGGTATGCTAATAGTATTTTTATTGGCATTGCATTAAATCTGTATAACAGTGGCTGTTTTCACTGTGTTGGTTCTTCCTACCCAAGAGCAAGGGATGTCTTTCCATTTTCTGATATCCTCTTTAATCTCCTTTTTCAGAGTACTGTAGTTTTCAATGTAAAAACCTTTTACTTCCTTTGTTAGATTGATTCCTAAGTATTTTATTTTTTCCATGCTATTTTGAAAGCTGTTGTTCCTCTAATGTCTCTCTCTATGAGTTTGTTATTTGTGTACAGGAATGCTATTGATTTTTGAGTGTTGACTTTGTATCCAGCCATAGGACTGAATTTGGTTATTAAATGTAGAAGACTTTTGGTGGAGTTTTTGTGGTCTTCTATGTATAGTATCATTTCATCTGCAAATAATGATATTTTAGCTTCGTCCTTTCTTCTTTGTATTTCTTTCTCTTGTCCAATTGCTCTGGCTAATGTTTCCAGAACTATATTGAATAAGACTAGTGATAGACATTCTTGTCTTGTTCCTGATTTTAGAGTGAAAGCTTTCAGTTTTTGACCATTTAGTATGATTTAGTATGGCTTTTGGTTTGTCATAGGTGGCTTTTATCAGATTGAGCAAAAGACTATCTATTCCAATTGTCCATAGGGTTTTTATCGTGAATGGGTGTTGGACTTTGTCAAATTCTTTTTCTGTGTCTGTTAAAATGATCATGTGATTTTTGTCTTTGGCTCTGTTGATATGGTATGGTATATTACATTTATTGATTTGCATGTGTTGAACCATCCTTGCATCCCTGCAATGAATCCTACTTGTTCATAGTGTATAGTCTTCTTGATGATTTGCTGCATTTTGTTTGTTAGTATCTTATTGAGGATTTTTGTGTCTATGTTCATTAGAAAATTGGCCTGTAGTTCTCTTTTTTGGCTGGATCCTTCTCTGGTTTTGGTATCAGGGTAATACTTGCTTCCAGGAATGATTCTGGAAGTACTGCTTTCTTTCAATTTCATTAATGAATTTGAAGAGTAGTGGCATTTGATCTTCTCTAAATTTCTTGTAGAATTCAGCTGGGAAACCATCAGAAATTGGGCTTTTCTTTGTTGGTATGTTTTTAATTGCATTTTTAATTTTGTTGCTATTGGATTATTTAAAAATTTTATATCTTCTTGCTTCAGCTTTGGTAAGTCATATATATCTAGGAATCTGTCCATTTCTTCTGTATTTGCCATCTTAGTAGAGTACAGGCTCTTAAAGTAGGTATTTATGATTTTTCTGGATTTCTGCAGGATCTGTTGTGATTTCACCCTTTTCATTGCTCATTGCATGGATTTGAGTCTTTCTTTCCTTCTTTTGATGAAAGTTGGCTAAGGATTTGTCAGTTTTATTTAATCTTTCAAAGAACCAACTCTTCGATTCATTGATTCTTTGTATTGTTTTCTTAGTCTCAATGCACTAATTTCTGCTCTAATCTTTAATTTTCTCCCTCATGTAAGCTTTGGGCTTGACTTGTTCTTCTTTTTCTAGAAATTTGAAGTTTATCATTAGGTTGTTTATTTGAGCTCACTCTGTTTTGCTGATGTGAGTGTTCACTGCTATAAATTTCCCTCCTAGGATTGCTTTCATTGTGCCCTATAAGTTCCAGTATTTTGTATTGGCATTATCTTTTAACTGTAGATGATATTTAATTTCTTCTTTAATTTCATCTGTGCCCTGTTGGTTGTTCCAGAGGGTGTTACTTAATTTCCATGTGTTCATGGAGTTTTTATGGTTTCTTTTGCCATTGATTTCCAATTTCATTGCATTATAGTCTGATAACATGCATAGAATATTTTCAGTTCCTTTGCATTTACTTAAGCATGTTCTGCAGCCTAGTGTGTGGCCTATTTTGGAGAATGTCCCATGTGCCACTGAGAAGAATGTATATTCTGATATTGTGGGGTGGAACACTCTAGACATCTATTAAGCTCATTTGTTCACAGGTTTGGTTTAGTTCTCATATTTATTTATTTTTTTCTAGTTGATCTGTCTATTTGTGACAGTGGGGTATTAAGTTTCCCCTTTAAAATTGTGTTAGTGCTTATTAGATTTTTCATATCTGTTAATATTTGTTTTATATAGTTGGGTACACCGGTATTTGATGCCTATATATTTATTATTGTTATCTCTTCTTCTTGGAGTTTTCCCTTAACAAGTATATAGTGACCTTGTGTGTCTCTTTTGATCAGTCTTGGCTTGAAGTTCACATTGCTTTGTTCTGGGTTCTTGTTACATGGAATATTGTTTCTCATCCTTTGACTTTCACATGTGAATTTCTTTTTGAGTTAAATGTGTTTCTTGCATGCAGCATAATCTTCAATCTTATTTCTTGATCCATTCTGCCAGTCTTTTCTTTTTTTTTTGGATTGGTGAGTTGAAACCATTTACATTGATGATTAGAACTGTTACAGATTGGCTTATCCTTGACATATTATTTTCCTGCTGTTGATTCCCTGTCTTTCTCCTCTGTTTAATTGCTTGCCTTGTCTAGTGGCTTCTTTTTATTGGTGTTCTTGGAATTGTGGTCCTCCGTATCTCTTTCTAAAATGTCCTTTAGAGCATTTTGTAGAGCTGGTTTGGTTTTCATGAATTTCTTCAGTTGTTTTTTTGGCATGAAAGTATCTTATTTCTCCATTGATTTTGAAAGATGGTTTTGCAGGGTACATCAGTCTGGGTTGGAGGTTGTTTTCTGTCAGCAGAAATACAGTGGACCCTTGACTTATGAACTCAACTTATTTTGAGGGCTGGTTGTAATTCAAGTTGGTCAGTTGAAGGCTCAGGCTCCTCTATACAGCCTTCAAAGTCTCTCTCCTGTATACAGGCAGATCTCAGTGTCCTTAGAGAGTCATTGGCCCAGTATTTCTCAACCCCACAAAGAAACAGTTGTTGTAATGTTCCTTTCAGAACTCTTTAAGGGTTAAATATGTAGCTAAGACCATTTGGAAACACAAAGGGCCAGCATTTGGGTCATAACTCAAAACTTTGTTCATAAGTTAAAACTAAAATTCTGGTTATAACCCAAGTTGTTCATATGTCAGGCCACTTGGAACTTGAGAGTCTGCTGTACTTCATTCCAAGCTCTCTTTGACTTAAGGGTTTGTGTTGAGAAGTCTGTCCTGATTCTGATGGGTTTCCTTTATAGGTGATTAGTTTCTTTTCTCTGACTTTTAATATTAATATAATAATAGCTTTTAATATTAATTTAATAATAGCTTTTAATATTCTGTTCTTGTGCTGAATTTCTGGAATCTTTATTATTATATGCTTTGGTGTAGATTTATTTTGCTCATGGCTAATAGTTCTATATGCCTCACTTGTATATCAAAAATTCTTTCCATGTTTTGGAATTTTTCTGCCATTACTTTTGTAAACATTTTTTTTTGTTGCGTTTGCACTTTCTCTGGCTTTCTCATTTATTCCGATCAATCTTATGTTGTTCTTCTTTGCATCATCTTGCAGCTGTTGGATTGATTTTTCATGGTCCCTTGCTATTTTTAAAATATCTTTCTTTTTATGGTCACCAGCCACAATCCTGTCTTCTAGAACTGATATTCTATCCTTGCCTTTATTCAATTGGTAGAATATACTTTCATTGGAAATTTTAATCTCCTGGATATCTGTTTGAATCTGTTTCATGGTTTCTATTTCTTTCCTATGTTGGGCATTTGTGACTTGCATCTTTTTTCTAAGCTCCTCCATTTTTTTTTTCTGTGTCTACTCTAGATTCATTGAGCATGTCCTTCATTTTGATCATTTCTTTTTTTACCTGAGAAATTATTTTCTCTATAGCCTCATTCATCTGTTGTTGTTGTTGTTGTTGTTGTTGTTTTTACTTCTGCTCCTATCATTTCAGGAAATTCAGGTGGGTGGCTTCTGATTTCCTCTATCATGTTATCCCCTGGACTTTTCCTGGTTGGGCTGGAGTTCTGGGATTGCATTTACTTCTGTCTTGTCATTTTCTATTTTTCTTATTTTATTTTGTTTTCTGCATTGATACTTATAAATTTCTTATGGTAGATAGCCTTATGACTAGCATTGAGGCTTCTCTAGGAAATGTCTGTTCCTCAGAGATGTCTTCTGGCTGTAGGTGCTTCTTGGTCTTTGTGTCTGTCCCAAGATCCTTCCTACCTTTCCACTTTATTAAGGATGAGAAGTTGCTGTCTATTTGGCTCAGTACCCAGTCCTTTGGTACCAGACTATAGTAATGGTTATGACCCCAATCACAGCATCGCCATACAAGGCAGAACATCTGATTATAGTAGGTATGACATCCTGGCTGAAGTAGTACAATTAGCAAAAACAGTAGCATCAAGCACAGCCTAGAAACTGACAAACTGTAATAACTATTAATTTGGTGCATTTAACCATAGGAGCAAGATCTGTAGTTGTATAACAAAATTCAGCATAAACCAAGAACTTGTATGCAATGAGTTTTTCCTTAGTGGAGTGATTTTACCAAAATAGGGGGGAAGGGTTGAGAGGGATAAGGGACAAAAAAGAGAAAAATGAAGAGAATTGTAGAAGCAAGGCTGGAGGACAAAGGGTGATCACCCAAGTTTTGGGAAACTGGAGAAGAAGGCAGGATCTCCTGCATCCTCAAGAGAATGAAGGAGAAAGCAAAAGAATATTGAAGTAAGCCAGAAAGACAGGAGACAGCATTCACTCACATGAAAATATCAGAATCAAGAGAGATAGTTGAGGAGGGCCAGGTATTTAGCTCAGTGGTGCTGTTGCCTACCTCACAAGTGCAAGGTCTGGAGTTCAATCCCTGGTATCAAAAAAAAAAAAAAAACAGAGATAGTTGAGGAAAAAAAGAAGACAAGTAGAAGAAAACAAAAATAAAGGTAAAAACCTAAACAACCCCCCCCCCAAAAAGCCACCAACTAGACAGAAAAAGGAAAACAAAACAAAGAAAAAATAATAATAAAATTCCTCTGGTGTTCACAGTTCTGTGGTAGTAGCCATGTCAGTGCCCAGAACTGTGCTGTGTATCTCCATCAAGTCTGCAGTAGGATTAGTGCTGGGTACAGGGCTTATCTTGGCCTCTGGATGTAGGGCCTGGGTCTGGTCTTCAGCCAGCAACTTTCTGTATGTCTTGTATGGCAGGAGGCCTGCCCACATCTCTTCACTGTGATTGTCTCCATATGACTGCCAGTTGCCGTGGTGCCCTCAGGCTGGGACAGCCCAGGCTGCTCCCAGTCCTGTGTATAGTTGGCTCCTCCTTTTCACAGCCTCCTCTCTTCCACCCTCACTGGCAAATCTCTATCCTGTCACACCACCTGCCAAAGGGTGAGGTGGGGGGCTGCTGTAGCCACCGCAGATAGAGCCAAAGGCTGCTTGGCTCCCCGTCAGCCTCCTCTCCATCGGATTGAGTGCTGACCTCCCACAGCTGTTTAAATTTCCCACATTTGCATTGCTCTTCAAGCCACTGGTCACCACTTGCCTCTTTCACCACCTCTGCTGTGCTGCAGTCCCTATTGTTATTGTCATTACGGGGTTCCAATTAGCCACTAGGGTATATGACAGGAAAAAAAAAAAAAAAAGCTTGCAGCCTGTCCAGCAGGGAGGGAGCAGTTTCCTGGTCACTGGCCCTTGTCTGTGCTAGTAAAATTTGCTGCCAGGTTTCAGTCTCCTCTGTGTGGAAGATGGCAAAAGAGGCAAGGGGCCTTCTATCCCAAATCTGTCCTGTGTGGGTTGAGTTTGCAGCACCTTTACAGTCCATCCGTCTTTTTGGAGATTTGTAGATGGAGATTTGTAGAACTGTAGATGTGCCTTTCATGGAGTCAGCTGATAAAAGACATAGGAGTTATAATGATGGATGTTTGTCATTTTTTTTCCTTTTTGGTTAACTTGTATCCAATTTCTTTTCTAATTTTACAGATGAAAGTTTAGCTATGGATAGTTATGGGGAGGAATACAGAAACTGATGGAGTCACATCTTCTCTTTTCCACCTCTAGTCAGGAATGGCCTCTGGTCAATCAGACATTCCATTCTACAATGTAGAATTTTGCATACAAAGTCATAGAGATATTAAGAAATTATTCATAGCAGCAGATTTTTACTGCAGTGTTGGCAGTGACGTAGCAATAATGTTCCTACTTACTCTATAGGTTTTTTTTTCTAAGGTTAGTCCTCTACCTTCCTGTTGTTTCAATATAAGATAGACATTGATTTTTATAATTCCCACTGCCTTTATGCTGTTTCCATGGTTATCATGCCATCTCCTTTTTTGCTGCATTTCTCTAGGGTGAAAGGAATAGAATATGTTTCTTTTGGAGGCCTATCCTGGGTACTTCAGGGAATGGACAGCTTACTGGCTACCACAGCAAAAATTCTAAAGATAATAGGGGTAAATGGTCTTCTAACTCATGTGGAATTCTCACTGGAACATCTTAACATCAAAACCTGAAGCCTGGTAAGCTAGATAAAAAATAGCAACTCATCTCAGTCACCTAGAGGGAAATATGAGAGAAAAATCAGTATTTATAGCCAGGATTGCTGAAGGGATCAGATGAATACTTGAGTTAAAAAATAATTCCCAGGATAATTAAAGTATAGTGTGGAACAGACTTCCTGGAGCTCCCTAAAAAACCTGGTGTTGACCGAGGTCCCCAGTCACACAGAACACACACCAAATCAGCCTGCTGCAGACAGGCACGTCTGCCCATGCCCTACCGAGGTCCTGAGTCGCACAGAACACGCCGAATCAGCCCTCTGCAGACAGGCAGGTCTGTGCATGCCCTACCGAGGTCCTGAGTCTCACGGAAGATGCCGAATCACCTCGCTGCAAACAGGCAGGTCTGCCCACACCCTACCGAGGTCCCCAGTCACTGGGAACACACGCCGAATCAGCCTGCTGCAGACAGGCAGGTCTGTGCACACCCTACCGAGATCCTGAGTCGCGCGGAAGACGCGTAATCACCCCACTGCAGACAGGCAGGTCTGCCCATGCACTACCAAGGTCCTGAGTTGCACAGAACACACCGAATCAGCCCACTGCAGACAAGCAGGTCTGTGCAAGCCCTACCGAGGACCTGAGTTGCGCGGAAGACACTGAATCACCCCGCTGAAGAAAGGCAGCCACCTGATTCCACACTACAAAGACGCAGAGAACACCAGACCACCAGACCAAGGTACTGAGTCCCACCGTTCCCGGCCCAGAGGTAGGGGCTTCTGAGCCATCGTCCAACTGCTCCTGGTCCAGAGGAAGGGGCTTCCCGGTCACCATCCATCCTGCTGCTTCCAGCCCAGAGGAAAGGGCTTTTGGGCCACCTTCTGTCCTACTGCTCCTGGCCCAGAGGAAGGGGCTTCTGGGCCACCATCCCTCCCACCACTCCCAGCCCAGAGGGAGGGCCTTCAGAGCTACCATCCCACTGCTCCTGGTCCAGAGGAAGGGGTTTCCCGGCCACCATCCCTCCGGCTGCTCCCAGTCCAAAGAAAAGGGCTTTTGGGTCACCATCCCTACTGCTGCTCCCGGCCCCTGTCCTACCTCACCCAGTTCGGAGGAGGTAATCCGTGCAGGGGCTAATAGCGCCCTGCCCCAGTCGAAATGAGAAAACACGTAAATAAGTCTCAAAACCAGACTTCCAGATCACCTACAGCAACCCCAAAGGGAAATGAGATGGAACACTCTG
>NW_004624839.1:5720609-5769953 GCF_000247695.1 Heterocephalus glaber
AGATGCATTATGTAAAGGTACAATTCCCAATGAGAAATGTAATTGTGTTGTATACCTACAATGTACCAATAAAAGAATTTAATACAAAAAAAAAACCCCTGGTGTTTTTCCAAAGTAAAAATTTAAATAGATGAGTCAAAGAAAAACCACATTAGAAGCCTTGAAGATCACATGTGAGAAATACCCCAAATACAGGGCATAAATGTTAACATACAGAAATCTTGAATAAAACAAAATAAATCCAGGAAAGTAAACATTATTTTAAAACCTAACATAAGAAAAAAAGAAACTTAACAAACCTAACAAAAAGAAAAGATTTGATGGAAGAGATTAATAATAATTAAATAAATAAGAAAACTCACCTTGATAATGAAAAGGCTTAAAGAATTCCATGCTGCATTGATGAAATGCACCAAGGAAGATGGATATTGACATTGTTGAGGAACAAAAAATAAGTTGCTTACACAAAAAAAGTTAGGCAAAGAACTT
This sequence comes from Heterocephalus glaber, assembly GCF_000247695.1. The sequence goes on from NW_004624839.1 coordinate 5,721,099, forward strand.
TTCATTTACAACATTGAGAGCTTTAAGACATTGGAGTACCTTCCATAGACTACCTGAAGAAAAGGATTAAACTGTAACTCTTGATAAAGAATAGTTCTTCAGCTGTTGGGAGTGAAAAATTCTAAACAGAACAAGTGACATTATATTAGGAGGCAAAGCTCCTGCCACTTGATTTCTTTCTCTTTCTGTATACTTTGAAACAGTTCTTAGTTTCTTCTGTCTTATGTGCAGAGACTCAGGGGATCCTTACTGTATATTTTACTTGGGAGCCCAAAATTCAGATTGCTACCTAAAAATCTAATAATTAAGATTTTAGAAATAGTTTTGTTTTCCAGGTTCACTGACATTATATGGTCATAGTGGTTGGAATCATAATGTTTTTCAGTATTAAAATGTGGATAATAACGGAATACTATGAAGTTAAGAGGATCAAATTAGATAATCTAAGTAAAGCAATTTAGTGCAATATCTGATATATGGCATAATATCTGTATATAGTATATGCTCAATAGTTTGCAGCTTCTCTTATTTCAAAAATAACAAGAGTAGAAATAATTTTTCATATGATTTTGACTCATGCTTTTATATCTACTGAAAATACAAGAGAAAATGAGATCTGATGGTATTTTTCTTGAAATTGGCTTATTAGGAAAGATTAGGCAAGCTATGTAAAGACAGTATCATTTAATAACCTAATTAAAATCAAGTTGGTTATCTAATTGAAATAACTATAATTTTCATTTTCCCTAATCCAATTCAGAACTTTAATTATTTAATTTGTAAAAGGATTCCTGCTGTTTTTTATCTATTATTTACCATCTACAAATTCTTTGTTATAAAACTATGTTTTAGGGCCGGGGATTTAGCTCAGTGGTTTCACTGCCTGCTGCGCAAGCACAAGGACCCGAGTTAGATCCCCGGTACGGGAAAAAAAAAAAAATTTAAAAAAAAAAAGCACTGTTTACCTCTTCTTCCCCTTTCTTTGCCATAGAAAATAAAATGGCATGCCTCAGCTTGTGATCCTTCAGCCAGATAAAACTCAGGTTCATTTAGTCAAATATAGCAGATTAGCCCTAATTAAATCCTGCTTCAGAAAAAAGAACAGTATTATAGTATGTAGTCTGTATATAATTTATATATATTTTATGTGTGTTTATATGCATGTATGAAATTAGGTGGCAAATAACCCAAGTGACTAACTTGTTAATTATGGCCTGGTAAAATGTGGAGTTATCAGCAATAGAGAAAACTGCTCTTTGAGTGAGAATAATTGAGAGTCATTGTGATCTGCTGCAGAAAGCAATGAAATAGACAGTCAAGGGACCTGGCGACTACTTGGGAATCTCCCACTAGAAAGCACTTTAATTAGTGACAGATAATGGTGCAGAGTAGTCACTGGGCCTTAGTTGCTTTGTTTATCATATGAAAATAGTGTGACTCATGTTTATTTTTATCTTGCTGGAATTTTATAGAGCTAATGAGATGCTAGAATGCTATATTTGTTGTACTTGTGCTATTAAGACCTTTTCTGATTATCAGAAGTGATGTCCTACATATAACTGACTATCCATATAGAGGGTACTACATCCATAGATTCTATCAGTCGTGCATTGGAAATTATTGCAAGGGATGGGGGAAGGGTTGCCTCTTTATTCAACAGGTAGATTTTTTTAAATTATTTCCTTCACTATACTGTATTTACATTGTATTTGGTATTATAAGTAATCTAGAGATGATTCAAAGAACCTGGGGGGGAGTATGGTGTCTTCATATAAAGGACTTTAGCATCTACAGATTTTTGTATCCTCTAGGAGGTCCTGAAACCAACCACTTGTGACTATCAAGGGACTGCTGTAGTGACCCAGAATGTTCACATCTTAATTCCTGTAACCTAGGAGTATGTTAATTTACATGGCAAATAAGAATTAAGGTTGCAGATGAAAGTGTGGTTGCTAATTATTTTTTTAGTCTGCTTTTTCTTTGTGCTTTGCTGTCATATCTAAGAATAAATGGCCAAATCTCAGGCCATGAAGATTTAACCCTGTGTTGTTGACTCTTAAAGTTAGATGTTTGATCCATTTAGCTATATGATGTGATAGAAAGAGTCCAACTGTATTCCTTTACATATGGCTATTCAGTGTCCTTTTCATTCCTCGACAATCTTTTTCATTTCTGTAAGGTTCGTAGTAATATATTTTCATGATTTGAGTCAGCTTCCTTTTTTAGCCAAGTTTGTCAGTTTGCAGTATATATGCACATTGGTGTTCCTTTCTTATTGTACGGTGCCTCATTGTATAGATATGGCACAGTTGGTGTCTCTTTGAGTTCATTCCAGTCTGTGGCTATTATGAAGAAAGCTGCTGGGAACATTGGTATATATGTCTTAGTGTGGGTATATTGTTTCATTTTTCTTGGATCCCTAGGAATAGGATTGTTGAGTGGAATGGTAAGTATATGTTAGACTGTAAGAGAAGCACATTTCCCTGATAGCTGTACATGCTTAACATTTTTGCATTTTGTTGAAGTCTAAATTTATCAATAAAACAGGAAAAGTATCTGATGTTTCACCACCATGGAATAATAAGGTCAGATTTCTATTTGGTAGTTTTTCTTAGTTTGTAGTGAAATAAGATTATAGTTTTAATTACATTGCAGAAATACAGGAAAGCAGGTTTGGTTTGAGGTTCTTTGCTTGAAGTGTCTTGCAACAACTTGGGTAGGATATATTTTTTAAAATAAAAGAATCTGCTATTCTGTATGAAAAATTGAGTATGTTATGTGGCTCTTTGTAAAGCTTAACTATAAAAATCAGGTTAACTTTTTGTAATTAAAAAATAATTACCTAAAATATGCATAGTTATTTCTCAATTGACATTGTCCCTACTATTTGGATGTATTTTTCTAAAAGTTAAGGTAATAGGTTATTTTTAATAGGTTGTTGCATGAAACAATCACTGATCTCTAATACTTAGATATTTTTGTCTTGTGCTTTAATATTTTGTTAACATTGAGCACATTAGCTGCTTTTCCAGGATCAGAAGACACAGATACTCTCTGAGCTCTTTCGTCATGTTACTGGCTTTGGTGGAATTCTTATGGCTTTCTGTATTTGCACAGTATTAAGAAATAAGAAATATAAGCAGATTTAAGTAGCAAAGACCAATCTTTATAGTTTTGGTATAATATAAACTTACAGTTCACATTGGCATCTAAAAGTAGATGTAAAATGTATTTTACATTTGTGTATGAATATGGGAGTATATGACATACTGCAAATTCACTTTCCTTTAACTTCTCAAAATAGCACTTTTTTTTTTTTAAGACAGGGTCTCACTGTGCAATACAAGCTGGCATTGAACTCGCTGTGTAGCCTACACTGGCCTCAAACTCACAGAGATACTCCTGTCTCAGCCTCTCAAATGCTGGGATTATAGGTGTGTACCACCATGCCTGAGCAGCACCTAATTAAGCAGAATATTACTCAGCTTCCTTATCCATAGTGTAGATTAATGCTGAACCAAGCCTCCTTCTTGTGAATTACTCTGTCACTCCATACATGTTGCTAGAGTGTATCGGTAGATAGTAGTAATGAAGAATAACACTAAGAGAGTGAAGGTTATTATAGTTGTGTACCATAGAGAACTAACACTTATGTTTAGATTAGCTTACATTTGTCAAGTAACTACTTATTTTTCATTAAAATGAGCAGTTGAATTTTGATTCTAATCATGCCTTTACTTTTGGTTATAATGGATTTTCTACAAAGAATAGGAAGTTAAATCTTTTTTTTTGTTACTTATAGATTAAACCATGGAGCTGCCCCCGTTAGGAGAGGAGGTGAGGTAGGGAGGTAGAAGGATCAAGTGATGGTGGTAAGTGTACCAAAATTTGCTGTGGATAGATAGTTGTAAAGGGTTTCCCCTGAGGTATCTCAGAATACTTCACCAAGTAATTTCACTAATGTTTATTTCCTCTGCAGGAGACTGACAATGCAGATTGCTTCCCATTTTACTGGTGAAGAAAAGAGAAATTAGAAAATACGTTCACAACAGTTGTCACCCCTGTTTAAAAAAATCTGTTTAGATGAATTTTGTTCAGTTAAATTAAAATTCATTAATTTAAAAATTCAGTTTATTGATTATAGTAGCTACATTTCAGATATTTACTACCATATCTGGCTTTTGGTTATCATATCAGAGTGCTGATATGGATTTTCCATTATTACACAGTGAACCTGTTTTCACAACCAATTTTTCATAAAAGTGAGATCATTCCATGCATTCCATTTTTATTTTCTCATTATAAACATTTTATCAATAAATGTTATAACTCATTTTAAAGAATTTCAAAAATTATATAGAAATAACCAAGTTTTAAATCAATCACTTAGGCTACTTCTGATTTTTCACTGTTTTATAAACATTACCCTATAAAATACAATTTTCTTTCTTTTCTTTTCTTTTCTTTTCTTTTTTTTTGGTACCAGGGATCAAACTAGGGACCTTACGCTTAATAATTTTCATTAAATATTTGTATAGACTTTAATTTACTTTAGGATAAACTCTTAGAAAGCCATAGCTTCTTAATAAGAATCAAAGAAGTCTGTCACTGGAGAATTCCTCTCTGGCTTGTGAGTCAGTCTGTCACATTATCTGTGTGTGGGATCAAAACAGGCATTTTCCCGACAGTCCATACTCCTTTCAAAAATTAGTTGAAAATTCAGCAAAGACTTGAGATCTTGATTCTGTGTTTTTTGTTTCATTATTGTCTTCTTTTCATTTTCCTGCTAGAATATGTCCCTTCTTTTAACAACAATTTTCCATATAAAAACTGCATTGGAAACTTTTAAACAAATCTCAATGTAACATTTTCATAAAAACTAAAAGTTGGCAAAATTTCCTACTTGCATTCTTCTTTTTTTTTTTTTTTTTGGTACTGGGGATCAAACTCTGGTCCTTGCACTTGCGAGGCAGGTGGTGGAACCACTGAGCTAAATCTCAGGCCCTCAAGTAGAATTTTACATTACTGTGATGGTCTAAAACAATCTGTGGCCAGGTATGTGGCATATTACTGTAATCTCATCTGCTCAGGACGCTGAGGAAGGTGGATCACGAGTTTTAGTACAGGCAATTTATCAAGACCTTGTCTCAAAAATTGTGTGTGTGAGACGGCAGCTGGTAGCATAGTGCTTGCTCCCTGGTTTTAATTCCCAGAATCACAAAAAAAGAAAGGCTTGATTCAGTAAAATGGTTGGCAGTCTGAAAATGTGTAGCTTAAGGTTGGTGTTGTGTGAAAATGGTTGATACAAATGGCTCATGTCATCATGCAGTTCTTAGTTTTCATGGTTCTCATGTTAGCTGAAGCTTATGTATATTTGAACTATTTCCTGGCTTGTACAGGTCCATAGAACTGTACAAAGATTCAGAGAGACAAAGTTTCAGAGAGTCCTCACTAAACTAAGAAACTATTAAGTAAAATAATGGTATTTACAGGCTTAAAGAAAATACTTCTCTTTTAGTTCTTGGCTTATTCAAACCTGCTAATCTTTTTCACATTCGATGACTGCTAGACTATTCATCTGTAAATACAGTCTAGTATTAAGAATCTAAACCTTGACTTACTAAAAAACAAAACAAAACAATCACATTGTGTATTTAAATATGTTTATTTGGGGTCAAGCTTGAACATTTCTAAACTTGCTGTGGCACAGAGAGTCATGATTAGAGATAGAAAGCGTATATTTTGTTTTCCGTCCGTTTGGGCAGTTCTGAGTGTGGTCTGTTGAAAAAACATGCCTGAGTATGAGGATTGAGGGAATAAGAGCAGAAATGCTCTGGTGAGTCCCCTAATCTAGTTTATCACCTAACAACTGTGGGTTTACACAAGTCATCTAACTGCTTTGAGCCTTAATTTCTTGTTCGTAAAATGGGCATCATATATGCTGAATTAGGTTACTGTGCAAAGCTAAATAATGTCTAAAGCAAGTAGAGCCTCAGAAAATGCTTGTTTCCTTTGATTCCTTTTTTCCCTAGGTGGCAACAGAAAGGTGTTTGTGTAAATCCGTTTTGAATTCTGGCATGAAGGGGACTGCAGCAAAAGCTTACTGACTGGCAGTTCCTGATGTGGCTCTTTGTTACCATCAGTGCGAATTAGTATATGTCCTTTGTTTGATATCCTGTGTAATTTTTTAAATTGTGATTTGGTAAGACATGGATAACCACCACTACCCCCACTGTTATTTAGGCCTTTTAATTAACTTAATGGAAACATTGTATATGACGAACATCTTCTTCACAAATATTTCAGTATGAGAAATAATAACTTCTACTGGTTCTCTGTGACCAGATATAAAATGAAAGCTTATTAATATTGAATAAGTATGAACAGTGGTTAATATTTTTAATATTTATTTTATCTAATGTTGATTTTTGGGTTTTTGAGATAGGGTCTCTCCATATAGTTCAGGCTGGACTTGAACTCACTATGTAGTCCACACTGCCCTCAAATTCATGGTGATTCTCTTGCTTCATCCTCCTGAGTACTGGGATTACAGGTGCACAACCACATCTAACTGGTTAATATTTTTTAAAGCAAGTCAATTATGGATAAATAGTTCTTTTTCAAGCTGCCAGAAGGCATCATAGTTGCTTATTTCCGAAAATTGTAACCCACTAGGATTGAAAGAAGGACAAAGGGCAGAGAAGGAATTTCATTATTGAAAAAAAAAAAAAGGCAGCTTTTGCCTCCTTCAAATTGAGAAAAGGAGCTGAGGTGGAATCTGAAATAGAATAGGACTGAATACTACCATTAAGAAAGTTGATTATAGGATACTTTATCAAGTCCAAAATAAACACAAAGCAATATATACATACAGAATAATCTGTGTCTAAGTTCTCAAAGATGTAACATACCTTTTTAAAAATTGTATTTTTATAAAAATATATTAGAGGGCCAGGGATTTAGCTTAGTGGTTTCACCGCATGCTGCGCAAGTGCAAGGATCTGAGTTCAATCCCTGGTACCAAAAAAAACCAAAAACAAACCAACAAAAAAAATATATATTAGAAGCAAAATTTAATTGGGAGGTGTTTTATTATGAAATTTCATGTTGAAGTTTGATCATAAAGAGATACATTTAACTTATGAGATCGCAAATAGAATTCTCCCATATAAATTCAGTAAAATTTTATTCATTTGACCTAATTTTTACATGAGTAGTGTACTTTTAATATCTTTTTAAGAAAATTATTATATACATATGCTTACAATAATCTAAGCATTTTAAAAATACTTGTTTTATCTCCTAACGACCCTATGATGGTAGGTACTGTTATTGTCTCCTGATTTATAGTTAAGGAAATGGAAGCATAGGGAGGTAAAGAAGCTTCCTAGGGTTCTAGAACTAAATACTAGCTGAATTGGGATTCTAACTGGTGTAGTCTGACTACAATCTAAGCTCTTAACCATAGTTGTGTTGTTAACCTTAACTGTGATGATGTGTTGCCATTAATAAATGAAGCCAGCTGAGTAGCAAGGATCTTGATCTTTTTTGGGGGAAAAAATTATTTTAAAGAAATGCAGAGTTATTTTTTTCCTGGTGAGATACATGGGAAAAAGTTGTAAATAAATACCCATGTAATGAGACACACAAGGGCAAATAGTAGTTCACTGTGGTGAAATAAGTAATTTATCACAAAAATGCTGATTCCCAGATGTTGACAGAATTCTGAAATTTTAATCTTGTATATTAAAAGACTAAAACCAAAAAAATTTGACTAAAACCCTAGATCTTTGCAAAATAGAATTACTTGTTGACTATTTTAAGACTTAACACTTTTTTTTAGAGTCTGCTTTATCACAGAATTTGTTGATTTAGTTCACATTAGACTTACTTATTAATAATATTGCCATATTTTAATGTTACTTGACAGGAAAAATTTTCAATTTTAACCTATTGAGTAGAAATTAATTACTTCAAACAGCAGGTTTTAGAAAGCATTGTTTTGGCAAACAGCATGCATAAAGATGATTTTTTTGTCTGAAGAGAAGAATAAAAATAACATTTGTAATAAGCATTAAAATTAAATCCCCGGCCCAAAATAATGTACAAATGTACAAAACAAAACATACAGGTCCCGGTAATTTCACTTTCTCAAAGATACAATCACTGCTTTTTTTGAACTAGTGCACGTATGAATCTGTATGTTCTAGAACGAGTTTTAAATTGAAGATGTGTTACTGTAGTAGATATCCATCAAAGCATCTGCCTTATACTCTTCTCTCAGAACTAATGCCTCTTTCCCTATCACCATAGTTTATATTGCTTCTTGCTTTTCTGGCCATTTTTAAAGTCTAGAACCATTGAACCAAGCTGGACCAAGTTCTCTTTAGTGAAATTTCGGAAATAAGAGTCAGTTAATACAGGTAAATATGTTTGTATCTGAGAGGAATGGCTGTGAGACAAGGCTAGATAGCAGCAAGGTAAATTTTTTTGGACACATTTCTGCCTCTGCTCTTGATGGTTTACCTCTATTCTTTAAGAAATGTTCCTATTGTTAAGGTAGCTTATGTAGTTTGTATTCCTTGTAATTAAAAAAAGTCTATTTGATAAAGTCAATACTAAAAGAATGTTTATAGACCACACAACATCTTAAATTTAGAAGGATCCTTAGACATCATTTTTCACTGTTCACTATTACTTTTGTCCTTTTGAACTTATTTACCATTTATTGTTTCAGTGTACTGATTTACTACTATTTTTATGCTGTTAAACCACACAAATCTTTTCAAATGAAATATAATTTGCAAAATCCTGATATATTAAAGTTTCAGAGATGAGAAGCGTAGACCTTCGGGAATATTATTAAGCATCTTATAAGAGGTAGGACCTCCTCACTGTTGAGTATATGCACCAGGAGAAGTCAGATGAAGGCCAAAGCCTGACTGCCTAGGCTGGCAAAGATGCCACAAGCCACAAGCTGATTTTTTGTTTGTTTGGTTTCATTTGCTTAAATTCTTTTATTGGTACATTTTAGGTATACAATACATTTACATTTATCACTGGGTCACAAGCTGTTTTAGATTATGACTTACATAGACTACAAAAAGGATAAGCTGAAGGTGGCAGGTCCCTATGTGTCTTGTACCATACACCAAAAAGTATGACACTGAAAGAAAAAGGGCCAAATGACTGCATTAAAAGTTGTGGGATAACCAGTTTTTGAAGAAGCAGAGGATGACACAGAAAGCCCCATATGTCCTTAGAAGTGGAAATTGATAATGCACTGACTCATGACAGCATTCTATCTTCTCTTCCTCCAGAGGATCACAAGGCTTTGAACCTACACTTGGATTAACTGCAGTTCAGCTACTTATCTGTGAACTCTAGGTTCACAAGGCAGGGTTTCCAAGGCACAGTGGTAGAGCCATCACTGAACACATGTCAACAAAGAATTAGCTGGTCCAAAATGTCAGAGGTTCCAAAGTAGAACATTTCTGTTCTTGAATAACACTGTTCAATAGAAATACAATGCCAGTCACAAATGTGATTTAAAATTTTCTAATAGCTACATTAAAAAGAAATGCATGATTTAATATGTTTTATTTAACACAATGTATTCAAACTACTTCAATGAATTTATAAATGTTTTTTCAACAAAGTTTCTGAAATCTGGTCTATACTTTATACTTTAAGCACATCTCAGGTAACAATAAAATTTTTTTGATCTGTATTTGGATTTTATGAAATTTGCTGTTGAAAAGGTAGATTCACGTACCTGATGTTACAAACATATTAATCATTTCCCTGTAGCCAAACCATCGGTTCTTAAATTTAATGAAAATGAAATGCAAGTAAGAAATCAGATCATCATTCTCTTTAGACATATTTCAAAGACTCAGTGGTCACTTGTAGATATGGGCTACCATATTCGACAGAGTAGCTCTAGAACCCTGGGTAATTATTATTTTATGGCTAAAGAGACCAAGCTAAGACTACGTACCCTTTGATTCAAAACTTTTCCTTCTGAAACCTGACTTGGCTTCTTCCAATATGTTACACTAGAATACTTGTTCTTTAGTCTCTATTATAGAAAGCTTTGTAAGTGGGTCTTATTAGGCTATGCATTATGTAATGAGGTACTCAGGTTCCTCCAAGGATATTAATTAAGATGAAAGAAGCTTACTTCATTCAGTGAATGTTGCTAATCATTCAGTACAGGAGATGCCATTGAGCATCAAAGAAATGTTTATCTCATTTTCTCAAGAGAAACTTGCTTATTAGCATTAATATGTTGAGAGGGAACAGAACTGATCACTTTTTTGTGTCTCAAATTTAATCTGGTTTATACAGTGTTTATGTCCTTCTATAAATGCTAGAATTGGAAGAATTTAGATGAATATTCAGAGATTGAAACTGTGCTGTAAATATAGGTAGATCTTAATCATTGAAAAGGGTCCTAAAAAGAAATGCAAACATAAAATGTTTTTTTAAAAGGAAAATTTCACGAATGAGTTATTTTGATTTGGCTAATCAGACCTTGTATGTCTTGGTTGCAGAGTAGTACTGCAGACAATCTCCAACTATATCTACTTCATTTCCATTTATTTAAAATATTTTCAAAAGAATAATATAATTGATACCACCCAGATTAAATCTGGCCCATAAATGGTAATGTAGAGTTTTTGCAGCTATCAATAATTGGGTTTGTTTTGCAAGTATACATAGGAACAAATATAATCTCTGCCTAGCATACCTGTAATATAGCATGTGTTAAGGTAGGTTCAGAAATTAATCTTCAATGTAGTTAATATACTGTTTACTAACTTGCATGCTCTATTGAATTTCAGCTGCTTCCTTGTAGTTGTTTCTGATTTATATATGAAAATATTTTTTCTATCTGATCAGTTTATCCTGTTTGGGCTTTTTTTCCCTTTCCCTAGCAATGGTGATTGAATCCAGGGCCTTCACACTGAGCTACATGTTCACAGACTGTTAGACCTTCTAATTCCACCCTTTAGCTGGGTCGAATGGAACCTCTAGTTTTAGTTTTTTGAAGAATCTCCATACTGATTTCCACAGTGGTTGCACAAGTCTACACTCCCACTAATAGTGGAAAACGGTTCCTTTTTTCCCACAGCCCCACGAGCATTTGTTATTGATTGATTTCCTGATAATAGCTAGTCTTTCAGGAGTGAGATGGACTCTCAGTGTTGTTTTGTTTTTGTTTTGTTTTTTGGGTACTGGGGCTTGAACTCAGGACCTTGTGCTTGCAAGGCAGGTATGGCACCACTGAACTAAATCCCCAGCCCCTCAGTGTTGTTTTAATTTATATCTCTTGAATGATCAGTGATGTTGAACATTTTTTCATATATTTATTTGCTGTTTGTACTTCATCTGAGAAGTGTCTGTTCATTTTAGATGCCCACTTTTGGACTGGGTCATTAAATTTGGGGCCTCTGATTTTTTTGAGTTCTTTATATATTCTAGATATTAGTCCTTTGAGGAACAGCTGGCAAAAATTTTTTCCCACTCTGTGGGTTGTCTTTTCACTCTGTTGGTGGTTTCTTTTGCTGTGTAGAAGGTGTTTAAGATCTCAGTTGTTGATTCTTTGTAATACTTACTGTGCGATCAGGGTTTTGTTCATAAAGTCTTTGCCTGCACCTATGTCTTCAAGAGTTCTACTGATAATGAGTATTAATTTAGAAGTTCACACTCAGGCAGATGGAAATGTTTCAGAATTATTATTTTTGTTTGAAGGTCCACATTTTATCATTGGTCTAAAAAATAGGTCTGCAAAATATCCAACTCTGAATAATAGTTTTTCTGTCAAGTATCTTTTGACAGAAAATGGTATTTCATAACAAAAAGTGGTTAGTTTGGCTTACAGTTCGTATAATCTCTTACGTCCTTTTCTTGAAACAAATATTGTACTTTGATATACATCTGAAGTCTTTTATGTGTATGTTCTAATTCTTCACAAAGGTCAAGAATTGACCAAAGTATTAACTTTTACTCTTTATTAAGGACATGTGAAATCACAACTCCCTGGTTTTTAAATTGTAGATACATGCTAAGGAAGCATGTGGTATATTTTGGTGTCACTGCCTTGATATTTGCTAAGTTTCCAGCAATTTCATCCTCTATTGCTTTTGCACCATTGGTGTAAATATTAATACACTGAAACAAGGGAATAGTGTTTTAATATTATTATGAAAGTAGTTTTGGCCTTGTAGACCCCCAACTCTATTCTAGAGTATGGTGCTTATTTATTAACTAAAGTGGCCTTTCTGTCTCTAGTTGTGTATCCTTGTGTTAATGAAGTTTATAGATTCTCTTAACTTTGTCAAGGCTGGAATTCCTGTTTCTTAGTACTGCTCTTCTCCCAGCATCTTGGGTCTCTTAATTGTTTAATGTTTTCTAGCCATAGTATCTACTAATGAGGAAGCTCTGGTTGGTCTGTACTAAGACTACTTCTCTCTACTTTATGTTTGTCCTGAGCTATAGACCTTAAGGTTTGGGGAGAATCTTTGTTACATTACTTACTTTTGGGAAGTCTCAGGCTTTTATTGCTGTTAGTTTGCCCCATGAGACATTGGAAAGACAGCTGACAGTATTGTGATTCAGTAATTTTCTTCAGAAAAATGTTAGCTCCCATAAATGTCTACCTTCTAGATTACGCTGCAGTTTTCTACTGTAATTTTTTAACTGTCTCCTTAGCTTAGATGATCTTAGGAAGTTTCATTTTTGTTTGAAAGCTTGTTCTATTCATTGTTACCAAGGGAGATCTAAATAAGCTAGTCTGCCATTACTGAAAAATGAAAATTTGTGCCTTATAAATTCTAATTTATATTCATTAAGCCATACTGCTGTATTTATTTGTTGAATTTCCATGTTTACTGCAATAATTACTTGAATTTTGATATTTATTGTTAGTGGTAAATTAACTTTTGATGAAAAACATTATCTTGGCCATTTTCATGATATAATAAGTGTATCTTGAATGAAAAGATAATTTTAGGACTACCTATAATATGTAAATATGGACAGTATTATAAAGGAATAACTTAATGACATATAGTATTGTACCATTATAATGAACAAACTGAGCATGGCAGTGCATGCCTGTAATCCCAACATTCAGGGAGGCTGAGGCAGGAGGATCACTGTGTGTTTGAGGCCAGCCTGGGCTACATAGTGAGTTCGAGGCCAGCCTGCACTACAAAACAAGACCCTGTCTCAAAAAACAAACAAAACAACAATAACAAAAATTGGACGTTTCCAGAGAAGAAACTGAATATGTACTAATTCTGGGATATATCATATATTTCGGGTAAAAAATAGTTTGTCTCTTAAAGCCTGCCTGTGTTGGTGAGACTACTATATGTTGAAGGTTTTCAGTTAAAATTTGATCCTTTGATGTTTTATTAAAAAATTGAAAATTTTTGTTTGCTTATAAATTTTAAGAAACTTGGTCTTTGTATGATTCAGTTTTTGAGACTCTGTCATCATAAGTGACTATCTCTGTACTCTTACAGAGTAAGGTACTTTATAACTTTTATTATTTATTTATTTATTTATTTAGGTACCGGGGATTGAACTCGGGTCCTTGCGCTTGCACAGCAGGCAGCAAAACCCCTGAGCTAAATCCCCGGCCCTGCTTTATAACTTTTAAAACTAGGTGATGAACAGTTTTAGACTTTTAACATAGCTCTAAATTCACATAAACAGAATTTGTAACATTTTTGATAATGTGATTTTTGTTGCCACTTAAAAGTGAAATCTTACTAAAACACCTTTGATTTGTACTTCAAAAAGTTTGCTACATTTTTAGCCTAGAAAATTTATTTTGTTTCTATTACTTGTCTTCTTAAATCAGTTAGCAGTGCCTTAAGTTAGATATAATTTACCATAATAGCACTTTTTGTATTTTTGTAGGAATTTGACAGATTGTGGCTTTGCATAAATGTAGAAATTTTTTTTGTTATTTGAAAATTAAAATGATGCAAATGCTAAAATTTAATAGTTTCAAGGAATGAAATGAAACAACATAGCTAAAGTCATGCTTTCTGAATGTAGTATACTGTAGCTGAATGCCTCTATTAGAAATGAGGTCACATCCTTGTTTCTATAGCATATTTATAAATGGCATTTTTAAAATGTGACGATCTTATCTTACTTTTAACTGTTGTTATGCCAGTTATATTTTTTCATCCTTCTTTCTTCAAAAGGAGACAGATGGAGTTGAGATTTACAGTGGAATGACTGGCAATGGTCAAGGCATTGAGATTTGTAGTTGATAATGTCCCAGTTTGTTAAAAATAACGTAAGAGAATTTTGACTGGAACTATAGTACTATTGAATTTATGTACTAGATGTTACTCAGATTTTAGTGTTCTCGTTTTCCTTCCAAACTTTACTTTGTATATTGTTTGTGTATTTTGGGGAACTTTCCTTGTGACATCTGTGTTATGTAAGAAGAATCTGTTTTATATTAGTGTGTTGTCAATGAATGTTGGTGATAAAAGATGTTTCTAATTGTATTATGTATTAATCACCTTTTAGTTTTTCCCTTTGGTGGCTCAGAACTTTGAAAGCAAATTTGAAGCATCCACTTGAATCTTGGATGCACCACTTCAAATGCAGTCTGGCATTCTTGAAAGCTGTCATTGTTGTTTGCTGTGTATATGCCATTTTTCTGGCATCAGAAAACAGTCCTATACAAATCCCCATCCTAACAGCAAAAGTGTTATCAGAGGCTTGAGACCTCACCCTAGATATCTGGAGATCACCTTGATGCACCTGGAATCTGAAGCATGGGCATAGTGTTTTACTTCAGTTGTCTGCTGTATAGGGCTGGGATTTTTTATTTTCTCCCTGATAATATTATAAAGAATAAATATAAATGGAAAAAAATTTTAAATGACATAATTCTAAATGTTTGCTGTCAATTTCTGTGCTTGTTTCAATGCAGATGGATTGCAAACAAGTCTGGGACCAAAACAGTCCATACACCACACTTTTAGTACACTCCTCAGAGCCAGGGATTAGCACATTCTGGCTTAGAGGCCAGCCTTCTGCTTTTGTATGGCCTGCAAACCAAGAATTGCTTTTATGTTTTAAAATGATTTTTGAAACTCAGAACACATGAAAATCCTATAAAATTCATATTTCAATCTCCTTAAGTTTTATTGGAACAAAGCTGTGCTCATTCATTATTGTCTGTGACTGCTTTTGCACTATAATGGTAGGTAGCATCAAGGCAGGGTTGAGAAGTTGGATACAGAGACAGTAGGATCCATGAAACCTGAATAGCTTCTGTTTGGCCTTTTACAGAAAAAAATTGCTTACTTCTTCCCTAAAACAAAGCATGCAATTAATAGTTATTTGTGCAGTTGACAGTACAAACAGGGTATGGGTTTTAAAATGTGCTTTAAATATTTAAATATTATCAGTAGCTAATAGGTATTGTCAAAGTTAAAATTCAGCCCCATTGCATTCCACTCTATGCTTTCATTTTAATTTTTCCAGCAATCTTATAGCCTTTCATGAAAGTTAAATAAATTTAGACTTCTACTAGTCTAATTGTAGGTACTTTTATGTCTTCTAAAAGTCTTAAATCTACTGTTTTGTTTTTTAATTCATATTTGATGAATTTAAAATGGTTAAATATTTTCTCCCGTAGATTTGATTATCATAAATATTATCATAAATAATTTTACTCTGCAGTATATATGCGTGTATCTTCAGGTCCAATGAAAGAGATATGACCTCAAAGTATTTAAGAAACGTATTTCAAAAGGACTACTCTTTTAAAAGTCACCTAAAACAAAATAAAACCATAACTAAATTAATGGCAGATCTGTGTTGCAAAATAGGAAAACTATAATAGGTAAAATACTGGTCATAAAAAGAAAGATTGAGGTTTTAGGTGACTTTGGAGGAATAGTTGAGTTTTCAGTACTTTTCCTCTACCATTCTTTAAAAGCTGTAGTATGAGTTGGGTGTGGTGGTACATGCCTGTGATCCCAGCGTTCTGGGAAGCTGAGACAGGAGGATTGCAAGTTCAAGCCCAGCCTGGACAACTTAGCAAGTCCCTGTCCCATAATAAAGAATTTTAAAAGGACTGGGAATGTAGCTCAGTGGGAAGGCCCTTGGCTTAATCCCCAGTATTGTGAAAACAAACAAAAAAGCTACAGTGTGAAAGTTCCATCATATAGCTGTCAAACTCTAAAATAAATATTCCTTTCACTCTCACATGCAACTGAAAAATAAACTTTCATAGTAGCTATTATTTCTTTTGTTTTTTTACCATTTGCATGTGATTACTCTTCAACTACATATGGTTATCAGCTTTCATTTGATTCTTGAGTCTGCTTTATGATACTCTTTGCAAACCAAATCTTCACATCAGAATTTCATCCTGAAATAAAAAATAAGTGTTCTTCCAAAAGCTTTATTTATTATGGTCACAATTTTATATTCTGGTACTTGCTGTCTTATACTTCTTAACCCTTGAGTTTACAAACATCTGAAAAATAATTCTGTTCATTGTTCATATTAAAGAATACAATATAGGGACTGGGTAGAGTGTGATATAGGGACAGTGGTCGAGTGTGTGCTTATTATGCACAAGACCCTGGGTTTGATCCCCAATACCCAGAAAAAACCCTTAAATAATACATAAGAGTCACCTTTATCTGTGGGAGATAAAGACCCCACAGTACACACCTGACACCACAGATAGTACTAAATCTTTTATAAACTATATACTTTTTTCCTGTATGCACAAATCTATGATAGTTTATAAATTTGGCACAGTAAGAGATTAACAGCAATAACCAATATGATAGAACAGTTACCACAGTGTATTATAACAATTGTTTTCAATGTGATTGCTTTTGTATCTTTTGTAGTTTAGAAGTGCAAAACCAGCATGAATTTCTTTTTCCCCTCTTCACAATTTCATGGATAGAAGATTTGTTCTTACCGTGTATCCAAGCAACTTTGCATATGAGGTTTTTTCTTTACTTATTGAGAACTTTCTCCTTTTCACTTTACACATTCTCTTTTTGGCATACCTAATTGTAAGCATCACTACTTTTGTGCTTTGGGCCCATTATTAAACAAAATTACTGTTACTCTAACATAAACACTGCAATACCCTTATAATTGATCTGATAACTGAGATGATTATCATGACGGAAGGGTATACAGCATAGACACCAGAAAAAGCCATGATTCGTGTCCCTGATGAATGAAGCAGGACTATGTGAAATTTCATCATGCTACTCAGAGTGGCACACAGGTTAAAACTTAAGATTTGTTTATTTTGGGGAGTTTTAGCTTAATATTTTCTAACTGGTTGACTGCAGGCATGTGAAACTGCAGAAAGCACAATTGCAGGTAAAGGGGGACTACTGTAGAAAGATCTCACTGCATCTTCTCAAGCCACAGCTAGTTGTAATATCCCTCATCCAAAACTGCTCAAAATCTAAGATGAAAACTTCAGGCTTATCAAAGGAAGTGGCTCAAAACTTGTAATCAAATTGTTTATTTAAACAGCTTTTTAATACATAGGTTGAGTATACCTTATGTAAAATGCTTGGGACCAGAATGTTTTAGTTTTTGGAAAATTTGCATATATATAATAAGATATGTTCAGATCGGGGTCCAAGTCCAAACATGAAATTCATTTTTGTTTGATAGATATTCTATACACATAGCCCAAAGGTGATTTTATATAATATTTTTAGTGCACCTGTGTTTTGACTGTGACCCATCACTTGAGGTCAGGTGTGGAGTTTTCTACTTGTGATACCATGTAGGTGCTCAAAGTTTCACATTCTGGACAATTTTGGATTTGGGGGCAAGAATACTTAATCTACTTATTAGTTTATTCATTGGTTGGGTAGTACAACAACAACACTCCCCCACACACACACACACCCCAGATGGGGCTGAGATATACTGTGTATTAATAAAGTATTACATCTGGATTTTGCTTAAACAATGATTTTCTCGTTTGTAGGAGCCTCTGTCACTAAGAATTCTCTGAAGGTACTTTACCCAAGACAGTGTGTGTTACATACTTTTCTTAGTGTCTGTTTCTGTTATGGTGAACCTGTCTGCTGTTGCGCACATGCTGTAGGTTTGCCACCACTGATCTATTTCACTTTAGTGATTGAGTTTGTATTTTTAAAATTTTTTGATGGAAAAATTGTTACAGTTCTTTTTTGCAACCTAACTACAGAGGACCAGAGTTGCATGCATTACTGTGTCTGTTAAACTTACAGTAAGTTTCATGTGTAAGTGGTGATCCACTAAAAGGCTTGCAGTGTTACAACTATTCTGAGAACAGGAAGCATTTGGAAATTCAGCAGGAAAGCAGCAGCAGCAACAGCCAGCCACAGTGGTAGTAAAGACAAGGCAGGCTCACAGTTAGCATATTTCACAGTGTGAGCCAGTGAGCACAGAGCTTCCCCTACTGCTGCCTGAGGGAGGCAAACCAAAGCTGTATATTGCAAGATTTTTCTAGTTTCATGTTTATGATGCCGTCATGTGATAATACTGTACCATAAGTTGCCAACTTTGCTTTACTCTGGAGTAAAGATCCGTTGCTGCAATGCCTTTTTTCTTGTTCTCTCTCTCTCTTTTTCTTGAAAGAGAAAAAATTGTGCAATGTGTGTTTATGCCTACACCATGCCGAGGCGACACTTAACAGTAAATAATCTCTGTATCCCGGAGGTAAGATACTGTTTCTGCTTTCCCTGCACAGTGCTGCTGCAGCACGGAGCTGATCCAAACATTCGGAACACTGATGGGAAATCAGCCCTGGACCTGGCAGATCCTTCAGCAAAAGCTGTCCTTACAGGTAAGAAAACAGCTACCAAATTATTTTTATCTGTGGAACTACAAGCCTGATTTTATAAAATCTTTATACACTGAGTTTTTTTTTTTTTACACTGATGAAACTAAACAAATATATATATGTCTAACTACTACTTTATTACTGATTATCTGTCTTATTAACTGCTGTGTTGTCATAAGCAATAGGATTGGTTATTCTACTTAGAATTAGAGCATTAAATCATAGCATGTTATTTACTCATATTTTATAGTTCACATCATAATGTTCTTATACCTCTTCTTCGTTGTTTCTTTTTAAGACCTTCACTATCGAGCAGGCAAGGGCAATTGTATTACTACAAAAGTAGTTTTGATTGGAAAGGCAACCTGCTGCCTACTACTTGGATCGATAGTTAAATAAAATACAGTGCTGCTTCTCCCTTTCCAGCCACTTTATATTTTCATGAGATGTTGTCAGTTTTACCATGATAGCCAGATTATTTTTAACTGGGGCAGTGTTATCTTTTTACTTTAGATAATGCAGATTTTGATCTTAAGTATTAGTTTTACTAAAGCAGATGCCAAGAACAGCAAAGAGGAAATGCTAGATTAGAAAAGACCTCTCATAACAATATAGAAAATGTTATAACTGTTATGATCTTGAGCAGCTGTTTTCATTGATCCTTATAGTCCAAATGCTGCATTGGATCTATTTTTGTTTTTATTCTTAGCACCTGAGTCCTGCTGCCTTTGCCCTCTTTCACTTAACTGACCTTTGTAATTTGGAGCCTCTGTCACTGCAGTGCTAACAGTATTGTTTAATTACATTTTAAATTTTCCCTGTTTGAAAAAAATAAATCTTTTGTTCTTAAGTTTTAGAGTCCATGCTGTGCGTTTTAAACAGAGATTCTGAAGTGAATGGAAAATGTTTATATACAGAAAGATTTGAAAAAATATACAATTTTGCTTAATAAATAAAGATAACTTCCCACTGTGCTTAAATTAACGTAATCACTGCTCAGTTAAGTAATATAATTTTTCTCAATAAAAGTTTGATTCACTTGGTGAATCAAGATAACATACACTTGAAAAATAAAGCTCTTTAAATCAGTATGGATAAGAAATTTAAATTTAAATATAGAATTTAAATAATAGTCTCAGGCCTGCTTAGGTTCCTGCAAGATTTCAGTCTCTTCTTTTAACAAAACCACAGCAACAATAGCAGCTGGTCTCTAACCAAAGGAGGAGGATAGTTGATAGAAACAGAGGTACAGTATATTATAAATGCTGAGCAAAACTGTTTCTGTATTCTGTGTCTTCCCTCTGATCTTTCCTCTTCTCCCAGCTTTCAGTGCCTGCCTGTCCATTTGTTAGATTCATTTAATGCATCACTGCTTTTAGATCCACTTTTATTTTTTAAAACACAAAGTTTAAATATAAGTTATTAAAAATGAGCACCTATCTCCTAATTTGTAATGAATTTGAGGGAAGATTATGCTGGGGAAGAACTTCGGCATAATCACTCATAGAAACTGAAGATTCCTGGAGGGCAGATACTATGACTATTAAAATTGGTTTAAAAATTATCTAGTGGGCTGGAGATTTAGCTCAGTGGTTCCACTGCCTGCCTCACAAGCACGAGATCCTGAGTTTGATCCCCGGTACCAAAAAAAAAAAAAAAAAATTATCTAGCTTTGTACTTTGCTTAGATAGCAAGATATTAAATTCTTTGTGGTCATAGGCGCAACAAGAAATTAAATGCAAAGGGGGAGAATCCAACAAAAAGAAAAAGTCATGACAATAGTAATTCAATACGTATCAGTTATAACCATCAGTGTTAATGGTCTCAATTCACCAGTCAAAAGAAATAGACTGGCAGAATGGGTCAAGAAGCAAGATCCAACAATATGCTGCATAAATTCTTTGTGGTCATAATACTGATTTTACTAATTGTTCTTTTCTGGAATGTCTACCTTTGGAAATGATATACAATTTTTGGATATGATTTAGAAGAAAAATAAATGCCTGCCTTTCAAGCACAAGGTCCTGAGTTCGATCCCTGGTATCAAAGAATAAAAATAAAAAGGGAGGTTAGTCTGGGGGTGTAGTTTAGAAGTAGAATAAATTGCCTGGTATGTTTGAAGTCCTAGGTTCGATCCTTGGCACCACAAAAGCAAATTTAAAAGGGGAGGCGTTATCTTTTAAGAGTGATGGCTAAATTCAGAGTTATTAAAGATTATTCTAAGTGATTTTGTGGGGAGAGAGGTGCAACTGTAGTAACATTACTTGAGAGTGAAGTTTTTGTTCTTAAATATTTTTTCTTTGGGAATGTACTTGCTGAAAATCTCTTTCTAACACCACATCATTTATGGTACTGCTTTGGTATATTAGCCAGAACTAGTACAAGTATGCTGTAATTTCTTTAAAGAAAATTAACAAAGTGAAAATTTCTTTTTATAGAACACTTAAAAGTATGTGCTTGATTAATGCTCTCTTATACATAAAGAATGCATGGAGTTCCACAGCACTATACAAAGCAACAGTATACCCTTAGTTTTATAGTTAAAGGACTGTATCATGCAGCTATTTGCTTTGGATTATGCTCTGAGGCATTTAAAAGTGAATTCTTAATTGGAGAGACTGATGAAACGCTTCATTAAATTATTGTGTGAGTAGATAATGTTTAGAAATCTTGAGTTTTGGGGGGGAACGTTGCTAATGACTGAAATTTTAAGTAACCAGCTAAACTTGGAAATGTTTGGGGGGGTTTTGTTCACTTTTTAAAAAATAAAAAGTTTAAAAATCCTGTAAATTTTATTGAAGGTGTTTGATATATTATGATTATGAATTTTTAAAAAGCATATTTTGGTCTTTTTTCTCATTATAAACAATACATTCAGAAATTGAGGAAAATAGTAAAAGCATGAAAAAGAAAAAATTATAATTCTGCCACCTAGAGATGACATTTTGGTATACCTTGTAGCCTTTTTTTCTACAAAGACACGTGCCCTACATTTTTTGTTTTAATTGAATCAGTCTCATATATTACATAGTTTCTGCTAAATCAAACATATACATACACATGTATGTGCAACATGGAACTTCCCAGAAGGCATTAAATATTCTGCAGCATCAGTTTATAATTATGTCATAGTGTCAGTCTATGGATATACTATTGTTTTCCAATGAATCCTCTAATATTTTAACAGTTAGATAGCTTGTTTCAGCTTTATTCTTCTATGTGAATTGAGTCATTTTATCAATTTCACTTGAATTGTGCTTCTTATCTTATTCAGGCTTTGGATACACAGACATAGTAAATACCTCTATGCTTGACTTTAAAGTACAGTATGTAAAGATTCAGAGAATGAGGAACTTCCCTATTAATGAGGTGCACTGCATGTGGTATTATTATAATTAAGCTGAAGATAGTTGACAAGAATGTTACTTGATGTGGTCTAAGAAGGATGATTGTTGACCATGAAAAGGGGACTCCCTGGGGCAAAGGCTAGAAAGTACCAGTGAGAAGTTGGGTTGGCCAAGGAGGTAGGAGTAGACTGAGACAGAGTTTAGGGAAACATAAATGACCAAAGAAATGTTTAGCATTGGCAGGCTCAAGGATGACTAAAATGTAAAGTGGTTGAGTTTGGATGGTAACAAATTTGGCAAGATAATAGGTCCTAGTAGTTTCCTAGTAAATTAGGGGAAAGGGAATGGGGAAGAAAGATATATTTATACCAAGGTGTCTAAGAAATTAAAAGAAAAAAAAGTTAACCTGTATTCATTGTACTTCTGAGAAGATGCTAATCTATGTATGTTTGCTGAGCAGCCTTCTCATCTCTGCAGAAGAAACCCACTGTGGTTCAGGCTATCAGGTAGTGTTAAGAAGCTGATGGCTTCCTGCAAAGACTGCTTTGGTGGATCAGTAAAATGTGTCTGGAATCCTACCTTTGGGGGTGGCTCTACTGCATTTCAGATGAGATCAAGATCCTTAGAATAGCTACTGAGAACTTAAATGGCCTGGTTGCTTTCTACATAGGTTTGATGCTAAGGTTCTACTCAATTCAAAATTTAGCTTTGCTTTGCTTTGCTTTGCTTTGCTTTGCTCTTTTCTTTTCTTTTCTTTTCTTTTTTTCCTTTCTTCACGCTTTGCATCCAGCCTGTTGATATTGAGGTCTACTGACCATGACAACTTCAGTCCTGGTCCACACCTTCATCTTTTCTTCTATGATGGATGTCTCTAAACTTCATTCAGTTCTCTTCACTGTAGTTGGAGTGGTCTTTCTAAGGTACAAATGAGCCCCATGTTCAGAACATTCTTTAACATATTCCCATTATCCTTAAACCCAAATTCTTTACCCTGGTCTATCATGATCTAGCTGCTGCCTTGCATATCTCTAATATTACACTCTCCTTTGCTCTCTGCTTTAGCTACAGCTAGATGCTTCCTGTCTAAACAGATGAAGCCCCATTTCTGTGTCTGGGGTAGCACTTGCTGTTTACTGAGGTGAACACTTTCTAGAATGTCTCCACCTTGGAGAAAACCTGTATCCCTGTTCATGTTTGCTTATTTTATTTTCTTGATGGATTTTCAATATCTGAAATTACATTTATGTTTTTATTTGTCCCAATAGAGTGAAAGGTTTCCAAGAGTTTGGATTTGTATTTGTCTTGTTGACTTCTTTGCCTCAGGACTTAGAAAAAATACATAAAATGATTAAGTAAACAAATATGTCTAAGGTCTGATTACTGGTAAAGGAGTAAAACATGTTTTCCAGGTCTTACAAACACTAACCACTGATTATTTGACATCTCATGGCGTATTATAATAGCTTTAATAAATTACTTTCCAGAACTGGTTTTAGATTGCTTATAATCGTATATCACCTTTTAAACTATACTTTTAAAATGCTTTAATTGGTATGGTGGGTGAAGTATGGACTTAGTTTCATTGACAGATTTCTTGAATGTCTCCCATGACAGTGAGCATACTGATTGTGGAAGGAGCAAGCTGCCTGGAGCTGTCAAATTAGATATCCAGATGTCTAACCAGGGCCTAATTTTTACCCTTTTTGGTTTCTGTTAATATGTCCTTAATGTGCCTTTTTTTTTTTTTTTTTTGCACATTGGCTTTACTACAGTGTGACATATTGCACATCATGTATAGTATATTTTTACTGTCGGGCCACATGATTGAAGACAAGATTCTCCATGCTGTTATTCTGAAATTTAGGAATTACTTTTTTAGTTAGTAGGAAGTCTAGTTGCATAACATGCATCCTAGGTAATAACTGATGAAAAGGAAGAAAAGCTGTATGTTTACCCACTTGAGTTTTATTAGGGGAAAATGATTATTGTATTAAAATGAATACCTAATTTTTAAAAACTTTCCTTTAGTATTACAGCAAAGAAAATTGTTACTCTTTTAAATTGTAAGATAATTTTAATAGTAATCTGCTTATAATTTTAGACTGAATAGGACAATTTAAAGCTTTGTTCTTAAAAGTGGTTGAAAGCCAGGAGTGGTGGCTCACAATCCCATAACTTGGGAGGCTGAGGCAGGAGGATTGCCATGAATTTGAGGCCAGCCTGGGCTACAACGTGAGTTCAAGGTCAGTCTGAACTACATAATGAGACTTTATCTCAAAAAAAAAAAGTGGTTGAAATACTTTTTTTTTGTAAACTGTGATAAAATATGAAAATAATTTGAGAAAGAAATATTAAACTAGTATGTTTCTTTAAAGACCATATTTCACACTGGGTACTTTGATTTCAGTTTTAAAAGGCTATTTGCACCAGAGAAACAACTCCTTTTACAATGGCATCTGAAAAAAATGAAATACCTAGGAATCAACCTCATGAAAGAAAACAAAGACCTGTACTCTGAAAACTATAGCACTCTGAAAAAAAGAGATCAAAGAGGATATCAGAAAATGGAAAGACATCCCTTGCTCCTGGATAGGAAGGATCAGCATAGTGAAAATGGCTATACTTCCAAAATTGCTGTGTAGATTCAGTGCAATCCCAGTTGAAATCCCAGCCTCATACTTCACGGACCTTGAGAAAACAATTCAAAAATTCATTTGGAAGAAGAAGAGACCCAGAATAGCAAAAGCAATTCTAGGTAACAGAGACATGGCAGGGGGAATTATAACTCCCAACTTGATACTATACTACAAAGCTACTGTGGTAAAAACAGCATGGTATTGGCAAAGAAACAGACCTGAGGACCAGTGGAACAGATTAGAAGATGCAGAAACAATGCCAGACACACTCAGCCATCTCATCTTCGATAAAGGAGCCAAACACCCTCACTGGAGGAAAGATGGCCTCTTTAATAAATGGTGCTGGAAAAATTGGGCTTCAGCTTGCCAAAGATTAAAACTAGACCTATATCTCTCACCATGCACTAAACTGAAATCGAAATGGATTAAAGATCTAAACATTAAAACAGAAACACTAAACTGGCTGGAAGAGAGATTAGGCAGAACGCTTGAAGACATTGGCATAGGAAAAGGTTTTATGAACAAAACCTCAGTTGCCCATGAACTAGCACAAACAATCAACAAGTGGGATCTCTTATTAAAAAGCTTCTGAGGGCGGGGGATTTAGCTCAGTGGTGCCATCACCTGCCTTGCAAGTGCAAGGTCCTGAGTTCGATCCCTGGTACCAAAAGAAAAAAGCTCCTGCACAGCAAGAGAAACCACCAACGGTGTGAAGAGACAGCCCATAATGTGGGAAAATATTTTTATCAGCTATTCCTCAGACAAAGGTCTACTATCTAGAATCTATAAAGAACTTTTAAAAAATCAGGCTTCCCCAATTTAAAGATCAGTCCAAAAATGGACATCTGAAATAAACAGACATTTCTCAGACAAAGAAGTAGAAATAGCAAATAAACATATGAAAAAATGTTCAACATCACTGGTCATTCAAGAGATGCAAATGAAAACAACACTAAGATTCCACTTCACCCCAGAAAGAATGGCTGCTGTCATGAAATCAACCAATAACAAATGCTGGCGGGGCTGTGGGGAAAGAGGAACCCTGCTCCACTGCTGGTGGGAGGGTAGACTGGTGCAACCACCGTGGAAATCAACATGGAGATACCTCAAAGAGGTCCCATTTGACCCAGCTATTCCCCTGGTGGGTATATTCCCAAAAGAATTAAAAGACTCATACCACAGCAATATATGTGCACCCATGTACATAGCAGCACAGTTTGTAATTGCTAAGACTTGGAAACAGCCCCATTGCCTGTCAGCTGGAGACTGGATAAAGAAAATGTGTTTTTTTTTAATGAAATGGAGTACTACTCAGCCACAAATAATGAGAAATGGATGGCACATTGAGGCAATACTCTTAAGTGAAGTAAGTAGGACACACATGTGTAAATACCGAATAGTTTATCTGGTGTGAGAAACTGAAAGTGTAAATAAGGATCAAAATGTATAATAGATAATATGAAATAGGAAAAAAAGGTCCAAAGAGGAAGGGGAAGTGCAAGGGGTAAGGGAAATGAAAGAATGGAAAGGAATAAATATGAGAAAAGGAAAAAATGGAAACAAAGTTTTTATATAAAGAGGGAGAGGTGTAGGGGTTGACACCTGGGCAGGGTAATGGGGAAAATATAAGAACCAAGATATATCATGTAAAGGTACAAATTCCCTATGATGAATGTCATCATATTGTACACCTAAAATGTACCAATAAACTTAATGAATAATAAAGTTATTTGCACCTTGAACAAAAATAGGTCAAAGGCTTTCCTAAAGCTAATTAATTTCTTCTTTTTAACTCCTTCTGTTTAATAATTTTTATATTATTTATATATATATATTTATATTTATATTTTTATATTACAACTTTAAGAAGGTTTATGTAAAGATATACTATATAAAAAGTACAATCACAGCTGCCACCTGAATGCTTTTATAAGCCAGGCACTATAGTATGATAAAGGATATTGAATCTTCACAGTGAAGCTGTGAGGTAAATAATACCACTGTACTCACTTTTACCAATGGGAATGTTAAATTATCCAAGTTCACAATCATAAGAATTTCTGAAACTTGAGAACTCAAGCAGTTTGTCTCTAGAGTCAGTGCATTTATATATGCAGAATCAGATGTTTTATATATTTGTTCATTGGGAAGGGTGTGGTCTAGCCTAAAATAAAAATAAAATCAGAGTGGTTCATAAACTCAGAGCTGAAATTCTTTAATATAGTGAAATCTGTTAATACATTATTTTTCTACTTTATTCAGAATTCTTCCTTTCAAAAAAGAAAATTTACCCGATTAATGGTACTAAAATTCATCACTATATTATCTTAATAAAATGAATTGATTTGGTAATAAATTGATTATCAAACTTTATAAATGCTCTTCTGTCTTTACTCTCTAGTCAGTAAGCAGGGTAAATATGCATTTGATACTTGGGAAAAATCTGTGAGGGAAAATAGAGTATTTAAAATGTTTGAGCTATCCATGAGTAGGAGACAGTAATCCTGCTTTCATTTCTAATATTGATAATTGGTGTTTTCTCTTTCTCTTTGCCAGTTTCATTGATCTTTTTAATATAATTGTTGATTTTTGAAATATTTTTGTTTTCAGTGTTATTAATTTCTGTTATCTTTATTATTTCTTTTCTTCTGTTTTTGTTGGACTTAATTTTGCTCTTTTTCTGGGTTCTCAAGGTGAGATTTTAGAAAATGCTTTTTTTGGGGGGGGTGTTGGTTTTTGGAATTAGGGTCTTGCTTTGTAGTTCAAACTGGCCTTGAAGTCACTATGTACCCCAATCTGGCCCCAATCTGGTGACAATCCCCCTGCCTCTCCCTCCCCAAGTGCTAGGATTACAGGTGTGCGCCACCATACCCGGATAATATTTTTCGTCTTTTACAGAGTGCATTTTATATAATAAATTTCCCTCTATGCATTTGTTTTGCTGTATCCCACAAATTTTGATATGTTCTTATTTTCATGTACATTCAGTCTTTTTTCTTTTTGGACTTCTTGAATCCATAGGCTATTTAGAAATATACTGTTGAGATTCTGCGTGTTTTGAGATTGTTACTTTTCTTATGATGCTTTCTCGTGTGATTCTGTTGTGCTTATATAATACTCTGATTTCAGTTCTTTTGATTTTGTTTTATGGCCTAGAATGTGTTCTATTTTTTGGCGCATGTTTCATGGGCATATGAAAAGAACATGTTTCCTGATGTTGTTGGATATGTTCTAGAAATGTGTACTAGATCTTAATTTGAGATGATATTGACTTCTGTATTCTTGCTGATTTTTCTGTCCAGTTCAATCAGTTAAGAGAGGAGAGGAGTAGCAAAATTTCTAACTACACTTATAGATTTCACTCTTTGTCCTTTAAAATCTCTCAGTTTTTGCTTACTTCACAGCTCTGTTTGTTGCATGTACATTTAGGATTATATCTTCTTGGTGAATTGACCCATTTTTCTTCATAAAGACTATCTCTGATGTAAAATTTAGAGTCAAGAAAAATTATTGGATATTCACATAGTTTCTCCTACTCTTTATTATTAATGTTTGCATGATATATAGTTATGTATGGCATTTTTTTCTACTCCTTTACTTTTTTTCTTTATTTTATATTTTGGATTATTGAGAGAAAGTGAGTCTTGCTGTGTATTCTAGGATTGCCTTGAATTCATTATGTAGACCAAATTGATCTCAAACTCACAGTGATCCTCCTGTCTCAGCCTTCCAAGTGCTGAGGTTACAGAGCTGAGCCACTACACCCAGCTACTGTCAACCTGTCAATATCATTATATTGGAACTGAGTTTATTTCACACAGAAAATAATTATTATATATAGACATGTAATGTTTTCTCATCCATGCTGCCAGTCTGGTTTTTTAGTTAGTATATTCAAGGCCCTATGAGATCTGTGCCCGATTCTCCAGGATTCTAAGATAATAAATCTGTACTCTTTTAAGATATTAAGTGTATGATAATTTGTTACAATAGCAATAGTATCAGCACCTATTGGTTGTCTCTCCACCCCAGTACTGGAGATCGAACTCGGGACCTTGCACTTGCGAGGCAAGCAGCGGAACCACTAAATGCCCAGCCCTTGGTTGTCCTTTTTATTTAGTTTGGGATCACTTCTATGGTATGACAAGTGATTTTTTTTTTTTATTTATACCTGAACTTTCTGCTTATGTTATGAGACTGGATTTTATTTAGGTCATGCTGTCTTGATTTTAGCTACAGTCAGTTGTGAGTAGAAGTCTAGGTTCCCCACCTGGTCACTTTTGACTTTTAAGAGGGAGTTTCTCATTACTCCTGGGTATGAGTTAGATTTCTGTCTCCCTTCTGGTTCTCTACTATAACTTTCCTGGCCCTGAGGAAGTAGTGTGTAATTTACCCATATAGCCTCCACTGATACCTTGGGGTGAGGTGGTCTTGTTGCTATGGAGCTGTAGTGAAAGTCTTAGTTCTGTACTAGGCCACCCTATAATAGCACCCTGGTGAGGATATGAGGGCATGTTGTTGCTGGGTGGGGTGGGAGCCTATATTCCCGGGTGGTCTTTCACTGATTCTGTGCAGAGAAGGGGCTAATTATTACCCGGCAGAAATGAAAGTCCTCATCCAGAGTTTCTCACTAAAGCTTAGGGAGAGTGCAAATGTAGGCTCATCATTGTTGGCATGGGATGGGAGTGGGTTATATATTTGAGGGTTTTGTGTGCATGTGTGTGTATGTGTGTATGGTCTTTAGCTAGAATAAACTGGCTGTTTTCTTAAGGTTTTCTGTCATTTACTGTACCTTTCCTAGTCCTTTGATTAGAGACACTTGGCTTTTTTGAGGTCTTTTTATCTGTAGTAGTTGCAATTTTGAAACGATCTGCTTCTTTGGCTCTCATGTTTAGACATATGGAGCAAAAAGAATTTGAGAATCAAGCACTATGCCATTCCTTAGAATTGTCTGCCTTTCTATACCATTGAGAGTCCTCTTGTGTTTGCTTTATGTATCATGTCCAGGGGTTTTAGATATAATTAGTGGAAGGAATTGGGAAAAGTACATCTACCCTATTTTCCCAAAAGTCTTGAAGTTATTTTTAATCAGTTATTACTATAAAAAATCAGTCATTACTCTTATGGACAGAGGATTTAAGCATTTGTATAAAAATTCATGTATAGTAGAAATTTTTGTGGAACGCCCATGTTTCTAAATCTACCTGCCAATTATAATCAGATTTAAGCAGTTATGAAATATGAGGTAACATTGGACCCTGAGTACTACTGACATAGTAATATATAGAACACAACTGTTGAATGCCTTAGCTTTTAAAATTGAATAAAAGGAAGAATTATGATTTTTAGTATTTGTAGTTGAAATTACTAACTCTGACTACAAATAAAAGTTGTCACCTGCTTTATCACTTGGTAACTGGGAGGGAAGTCCGTAGTCCTTTTCATTATCTTTTTATCTATGTGGTTCATTAATTCCGTTTATTCTTTGACTCAGCTCTGAGAGTCAAATAGGTCAGCAGCATGTATTTTACTAGTTTTATCTAGTTTCGAAGGACAATTTTTCAAAAACTTTAAAAAGGCGCTGAACCTATAGCATGAGTTTTTTTGTTATCTAAAAAGAGAGATGTTATTGAATGGTGAAGTTAATGGAATAATAATAATTTAGGATTAAGGAGGAACCATAATTAGAGTAACTAGCTGACTGTTGAATTTCTAGTGGAGTTTTTACAAACTTCTATTTTTGCCTGCTGTATTCCAGCTTTGCTATACACAGTGTCAGTGTCCCTGTATTATTTTATTCATTCATAATACTGAGAAAACTGGAGCAGAATACAATGCAAAAGATTTGTTGACCTAAAAACAAAAATGAAAGAGATACCTACATCGATGCCTCATTTTTCCAGGCAGAACTGTCTTAAACCTACATTTAACACCTCCCAGCATGCTGTTTAAGCAAATGTCAGTGAAGAATGTGCTAGGTGGTAGCAAAATGTTAACTAAATTAAAAGTATTTGCTGAGGGAACCATTTACTGAAGCTTTGGAATAGGAGGAAGGGTTATGGTTACCCTGAGAGACATAGTGCTCTTCTTAACCCTTTTCCTGCTATACAAAGAAGGTATCAGGAGCAGCATGTGTATGCTCGATAAGGTAGTGATTTAATTGCTAGAAGAGGCAGTAGTTGAGTAGTTAAAGGGAAATGGATGTAATTTGTATTATTTTTCAGTCACTACTGACAACTGTTAGGTTCCGTATGAAATCTAATTTAGTCTTACAGAATGCTTAAGCTAACATTTCTTGAGCATTTATTTATGCTAGGTACTGTGATATGTATAATAGTCTTTGATTTCTGAGGTTTTGTGGTGACTTTAGAAGGTGTTAGGGTATACCACAGCTTATATAAAATTATTCTATCTAGTGTTTTTATGGCTTCATATGGTATTTTACATTTAACTTCTTATCCACCAGAAATGTATTTGACAAAAAAATACACTCCTGTATTTTATATCTTATTTTGCTCAAAAGATTATTCATTTGTTGAATATCTTGTCAACATTTACTTAAAATATTCAGTTTTTAAATTAAGAAACTTAAATCCTTGAGCCTATTCTGTTCTATTGATCTATTAAGGATCATACCAGATCCATTTCATTTAAATAATTTATTATAAGTTTTAATACCAAAAGGGCACATTTCTCCGTTTTTCTTCATGACCTACACAGCCAGAAAAAATTAAATCATTTACTTGTTTATTCCCATCATTGATTTGATTTAATTTTATTTTTTAAACTTTATTAATTTTATTTTATTTTTAACCTCCTTAAATTTTCCTTAGGATAAAATCCAGACTTTTTATCTGCCCCTTTTCTACTTACCTGTGTTGTTTAACATTTGTCCTCTTGCTTCCTACATTCCAGCTGTGCTAACCTCCTTTTATCTAGTCAGGTTGGTTTCTGTCTGGGGTACTTGTTCTACCTTCTGTGTCCTCAAAGTCCTGGTTCCTTTGCTTGAAAAAAAATTTTTTTTTTACTTCAAGTCTTCATTTAACTACTTTCTCTTTGATATTTGGGTGTTAATTCAAAATATTAGAGCCTACCTAAATTAACAAATACAGGAGGTTGGTTATATAATCTGTGTGCATATACATACTAGAGTATTTCACATATATAAAATAATGAAGTTCTTTAGGAACTATGGATGGTTGCACAAGATGTACTTGTTAGCGAAACAGTATGAAAAAGTATTTATCCCATTCTTTGTGTAAGAAGCAGTGTGTGATAACCAGACTCCTCAGTCACCCTTTTAGTATTTACACCTGCATGTGGTCCGCTCCCACATTGTATCAGATTATTCTGTGTGAAATAGCTTGTGGGAGAGCTGATGTACGTCACTTCTGTGTTGCCATCAGAGACTGTGGCTTTTGTTTAAGCTCTTTCTTCCTTCGGTCACTTACTCTGGAGGAAACAAATTGTGGTGTGAGCCGCCCTGTAGAGAAGCCTATCTGGTGAGGTGTGGAAGTCTCTCTCTGGCCAACAGCTCATAGAAACTGAGGCCTGTCAGCAACCACATGAGAAAGCTGGGAAACACACTTTAGTCTGATACAATTTGGCCCAGCCTACAGCATGGTTGCAACCTTTTGAGAGATGCTGATTCAGAGTCATTCAGCTGAGTACTCCCAGATTCCTGACCCTCAGAAATTTTATGAGATTCTTTTAAGCTGCCAAGCATTGCAGTAATTTGCAAGGCAGAATCAGACTTCCAATATACAATGGGCCTTTAAAAAAAAGATTTATTTAACAGCTTTTTTTTTTTTTTTTTGGCAAAATGAAGAACAAGAAGGATAAACCAGAAAACAATGGAATTGGTTACATGCAAGGAAGTTGGGACTCCAGAAAGAATTAAGGCAGTGGCTATAAACATTTCCTAGAGTATACTATTTTAGTATAACTTTAATTTCTGGAAACATGCTTTTATTAAAAAAATTAAAGGATGGAAAAAATAACCTAAACAGAAACAAATAAGCCATCTATATTTTAAATAATCACATTGAAGGAAATAAAGAACTAATTCAAGTAATTATTGAGCACAGTATTTTTCTTTTATATCCCCAGCACAAGGAAAGAAGAGGAAATTCCTAGTAAATCTTGTATTCTTTTTAAGTTTTGTTTTTTTGTAGAGTGTTTTGTAGTAATTCTGAAACCATTTACATATATTTTAAGATTGAACAAATAAGTAAATGTATCGGGAGTCATGGTTCTTACTATGGGGAAGGAAATATATAAATGTGGAATGGGAGAAGTCAAAGGAAAAACTTGTGGAGATGAATTGAAATTGTAGGCATCAGAATTAGGAAGGGAGGAATTACTGATTAATTGCACTGTAGAAAATAGAAGCAGCGAGACCAATGAAAGTCAGTAGTAATGAAGCATAATTACTTTATAGATCTTAGTTTCTACATGCTGTTCTCCTATGTGACATTAAAAGACACCAGAACTCAGGGGCAGGGAAATGGCTAATTTGGGATAGGCCAGGGAAAGTATCAGATGACCATAGAACATCTTGTTTAAAATGTAGGTAAGTGCTTGAACAAATACTAGAAGCACATCATAAGAACATAGTGATATAGGAAAAATATAACTCCAACCTGTTAAATGTCAGATGTGCCAAATTTGTGGCCTCATCTCACAACATTGAGGAATGAAGTTGTGAATCAAAAAAAAGTACCGTTTTATTGGTAATAAGCAGGAGAAGAATAGATCCTGGATTTCCAGGAGGGATCCTAAATAGATGGCTACTGAAACTCTTTGTCAAGAGTAATTTATATAGCATAGTCACAGTGTGGGTGCAACATGGGTTAAACTATAATCAACCTATATGGTTATAAATATAGCCACTTAGCTAATATTGATCCAATAGGGAACAGGTCACATAGCAAAGGTACATGGAAAGAACAAAGGGATTTTGGGGAAAGGATGGGTCCAGATGTTCTGGTCACCCACCTGGGCGTCTGATGCCTGTCTGAGCTTACTGGACCAGGTGGTACTAATTACAATATAATCTCAAATTACTGTTTATACTTTAGGGAGGCATGTAGACCTGGCCATTGTGTCTCCATCTTAAGGCCGGGCATTCTTTACATGCGCCTCCAGCCATAATTTTGATGACTTGATTTTTTGTGCTGACTTCCTTGAGGGTCCAGTTCCTCTCTGACTGAATATTAATCTCTGTCTAACTTAGCTGTCTATAATAATAGGAGTCATCCTCAAGTGGCTCCCAAACCTGGGATAATTTATCAAATATTAATAGTAATAGATATTATAACCCATGGAATAAAATAGTAATAAATGTGTTCATATAGTGATAATGAATGTATGAGTGAAAGAACAAATGACTGAAGAGGGGTTCTTTTTTGTTGTAGAATGCCCACTAGTCAACATGGAAGGACTGATAGAGTTAGAAAATCATCATCTGCAACTATCATGGTAACAACTGGGTAGGACAGAATCATTAGTGGATACTGAATCTCAGGGGCCATGTTTGACTAGCAGTAGTATATTTGTATGGTTCTCAGCATGTCTATTCATAGGTTATTACTTAGGAAAAAATAGTAGCTATACAATGAAGAAATCTGACAATACATTTGTTGAGTGATCATAATTAACCAATGAGATCAAAATAAACCTGTGTGCTGGCAGATATAATAGCTTAAAAGGTATTACTGTACAAGAAAATATCATTTTTACTTGAGGGGAGGGAGCTATGGGCAAAAAAGGAGTGATATGTACCATGTACAGGTACAAATTCCCTATGATGAGTGTTATCATTGCGTATGCCTAAAAATGTACCAATAAATGTTGTGCTATTAAAAATATATATATATTGGGCCGGGGATTTAGCTCAGTGGTTTCGCCACCTGCTGTGCAAGCGCAAGGACCCGAGCTTGATCCCTGGCACCAAAAAAAAAAAAAAAATCATTTTTAGGACATAGGCATTGAAGTACTAAAGGCAAGAAAAATGATATATTGCAGCCATATTAATATACATACATACATGCATAGAGAAGAGGATATAAAGCACATGGGCAAAATATTAAAAATTAGTCAACCTGAGAAAGGATATATGAGTCTTTTGTATTAATTTTGCAGATTTTCTGTGCTTAAAATTATTTTAGGGGAGGTGAAAGGGAAGTAGAAAGAATTAAGATATATTATGTACATGTTCCAACTCCCTATGATGAATGTAATCATTATGTACTGCAAACATGTACTAGTAAAATTTTCTTTAATTTTTAAAGATTTTTCAATAAAATTTTCTAAAGGTTATTAGGGAGAAAAAAGGAAAGGACCTAGTGTGGTTGATAAATTATGTACTCTGTACTAGTTTTTTTTACTTTTCAACTTGAGCCTTCTTTTTGAATTATTACTAATATTTAGGAAAAGCTCATCTTTTTTCCCCCTCTTTTTCTTTATTCTGATTGCATTAATGGTCTTTTCTAGTTACTGTTTTCTCAAAATTAAATGGTTATTTCTCTATTATGAATGAAATTAAAAGTTTCCTTGCCTCATTTTAAGTCAGAACATTTTATGGGTATTGTTATAATTGTTAATATTCCTTGTCTGTTATTCTGTTCTGAAGAAAACTGTTGGACATTGAATTTGTTGTTTTGAAGCAAGTGCTATCTGTACTTTTTGTCTTATCTCTCCACAAGACCACAGTAGACTCAATGTGCCTAACTGGATGAGAAAACATTTCACTTCATTCTTTGAGGATACATTACATTAGTTGGACACTAGGTAGATATTAACTAGTTCCCAGAACACCTTTTTAATGAATTTTTTAACCAAATTAACTTTCTTAGCTTTATCTATATGATTCTGATGTGTGAGTGAACAATATTTTCTTCAGGAAAGGATTAGGTTTACTTAGAATGCCAGTAACTGAGAGTGTCTTAATCTTGTACACTGGATCATCAGCCTCTGGAAGTTTTGGAAATATTAGAACTTTTTTGATGTTGAAAATGGAAGTTATCTGAATTGACAGCCTGACTGGGCATGGAAAGAAGTACAGTGAATCATATGCTTAACTCTTTTTGAATGAAAATGGAATATGTGTAGTCATCTGAAGTGACTATTATTTTATGTATGGAAATTTCTTTCAAAAGAAGTAGTAATTAGGAGATTAATTAGAAAAATCAGTCTTAGATGAAGAAATCTTTACAATATTGACAGTCAGCTGATTTGTAGATTATCAGAACTTTGTTCTTTCTTGTTTGATCATATTGCTTTTCTTTCTGAAGAGAGGTAATGTTCTGTTACCAGATTTTGTTTATGTTCTTTCCCTCTGGTTTTCTCTGTGTGAGGAAAAATGTATTGCTCTTTATAATTCTACTTATTTGTATTTGGCTTCAGTGTTTGGAAATGAGCCCCAGGTGAGTGAAAAAGAATCTCTTTTTCCTCTATTGATGTTTTCATGTTTCCATATGTTGTTTTTCTAGTATTCTATTACCCTCTACTTGCACTGAGAGTGAATGATGAATTGCCTGTGACAGAACATAAAAATGACTCTTGTTTTTAAGGAGTTTTTAGAGTGCCAGAGGCAATAATAGATAGGCATGAGAGAATATCTGTTCAGAAGAGCAACAAATTTTGTGAACATGTTTTTGAGATGTCTTCTTTTCATTTTAAAGAACTAATAAGGAAAAATAAAATAACCTCTTGCCTATCCTCTTTGTAAAAGAAAAACAAACACACTAAGTAGATATATTAATAATAGCAGAGGTTAGTGAGGAATGGAGAAGGGAAGGAAACTCAAGATTGGAAACATTATTTAAGGCACTTTATACTTAATACTAGTGTATCTAAAGTTTGTGATTTTACTTGTTCCCTCCTCTTAGGTCTATATTTTTATACATTCCCTTCTCAATATTTGAATTCTTAATTAGAAAATATTTGACAGTTTAAAGGACAGGATTTCATAGATAGTTCTTGGATTCTTTTGTATTTTCCTGTGGTTTATTCATGGCTCCCACGTCAGTGTTACTCTCTCAGTTATTTAAAATGCACTTTGGGCCAAATGTTGCACTGAAATGTTGTAGGTTGGGATCCAAAGATCATATAACCTCCTGGAGAAAAAAACAGCCATGATCATGCAACCTTACTCATCTATACACACATAAACTTTATATGATTTTTTTTCTAGGACAAGAAGTGATAATTTGTATATGTATTTTGTTTCTCAAAGAAAGAATTAAAAGGAATGTTATATCCTTATTTGATGTTAAGAGAAAAATGATTGAACAATAGTTGACATGTTTTGCTTTTCATTTTCCAATCTAAACATTTTATTAACATGTATATTTACATTTAATTTTTATTAGTACATTTTGATAGTATATGTTTACATTCCTTGTGAGGAGTTGGTACATGTATATAATATCTTAATTCCTTTATTCATCCTCTTTCCCTCCACCCATCCATCTCCTTAGATGATTTAACCAAAGAATGAAATTTTTCCTCAAAAATATTTGAAAGTGTGAAATAGAAAATAAATACACTAAAAGCCATAAGAACCAAAAGGAAATTGACATATTATTTACAATGGAATGATATTGATTTTTGAATATTGATTTTGTGTCCAGCTACAGAACTGAATTTGTTTATTAAATCTAGAAGTTTTTAAGTGGAGTTTTGGGGGTCTTCTATGTACAGCATCATTTCATCTGCAAATAATGATATTTTAACTTCTTCCTTTCCTATCTGTATTCCTTTTATTTCTTTCTCTTGTCTAATTGCTCTGGCTAATGTTTCCAGAACCATATTGACTAGGACTAGTGATAGTGGGCCTCTCTGTTTTATTTCTGATTTTAGAGTGAAAGCTTTTAGTGTTTGACCATTTAGTATGATGTTGGCTGTTGGTTTGTCATAGATACCTTTTATCAGATTGAGATAAAGACCATCTATTCCAGTTTTCTGTAGGGTGTTTTTTTTTTTTTAACATCTACGGGGGTTAGACTTTCTTAAATGCTTTTTTTTTTTTTTTTACATCTGTTGAGATGATCATGCAACTTTTGTCCTTGGCTCTGTTAATATGATGTTTTCATTACTTTTCTCATTGCTGAGACAAAATACTGACACCCCAAATTAAAAGGGGAAAGGTTTATTTAGCTCACAGTTTGTAGAGGCTTTAGTCCATATTGGCTGGCTACAAGGCAGGATGGCATATGGCAGAGGGGCAAAGTTCATGGTGGACTGAAGGTAGCAAAGCAACAAGGTACAGTCACAGCTCTTTCTATCCCTTACATTTTATCCAGACTACTTAGGGCAGGTAGCAGTCACATCCTTAATGCTAGTGCTCTTGAGCCTAGCATTGAACCATATATCATCACATACTCTAGATTCAGCCACCTCAGAAAAAGCCCCACCTGTGA
Organism: Heterocephalus glaber; assembly: GCF_000247695.1. Next base: position 5,759,374 of record NW_004624839.1, read on the forward strand.
CTCCATGAGGCTTAAGGGGAACATCTGGACACAAGCTATGACATACAGTGAATTACATTTATTGATTTGCATGTGTTGAATCATCCCTGCATCCTTGGGATGAATCCTACTTGGTCCTGGTCTATCTTAATGATTTTTTGCATTCTGTTTGCCAGTATCTTATTGAGGATTTTTGCATCTATGTTCATTAGAGAGTTTGGCCTATAGTTCTCTTTTGTGGTTGAATCCTTCTCTGGTTTTGATATCAGGGTAATATTTGCTTCTAGGAATGATGTTGGGAGTATTGCTTCCCTTTCGATTTTATTTAGTTTGAGGAGTAGTCACGTTAGATCTTGTCTAAATTTCTTGTGGAATTTAGTAGTGAATCTTTCAGAACCTGGGCTTTTCTGCTTGATGCCTTATGATTTCACCCTTTTTCATTCCTAACTGCATGGATTTGAGTGTTTTCTTTCCTTCTTTTGATAAAGCTGTATAAGGGTTTATTAATTTTATTTAATCTTTCAAAGAACTAACTCTGATTCATTTTTTGTATTGTTTTCTTAGTCGTGATTGGATTAATTTTTGCTCTAATCTTTAATTTCCTCCCTCATATAAGTTTTGGGCTTGACTTGTTCTTTTCCTAGAAGTTTGAGGTTCAGCATTAGGTTGTTCATTTGAGCTCACTTTGTTTGCCTGATGTGAGACTTCACAGCTATAAATTTCCCTGGTAGGACTGCTTTCATTGCATCCCATAAGTTCTGGTATGTTGAATCAGCATTGTAATTTAATTGTAGAAAGTGATTTCTTTAATTTTATCTGTGACCAAGAGGTTGTTCAGGAGGATATTATTTAATTTCCCTGTATTTATAGAGTTTTTGTGTTTTCTTTTGCCATTGATTTCCATTTTCATTGCATGATGGTTAATAATTTGTGTGAGATCATTTTAATTCCTTTGCATTTACTTAGGCATGTTCTATGAGCTAGTATGTGGTCTATTTTGAAGAACATCTCATATAACCAAATTCAGTCATGTAGCTGGATACAAAGTCAACACTCACAAATCAGTAGTGTTCCTGTACACAAATAAAAACTCACTGACAGAGAGTTAGAGAAACCATGACTTTTACAATAGCATAAAAAAAATACTTAGGAATCAAACAAAGGAAGTAAAAGATCTTCACACTGAAAACTGTAGTACTCTGAAAAAAAGAGATTAAAGAGGATATCAGAAAATGGAAAGATATCACTTGCTTTTTGGTAGAAAAACCAACGTAGTGAAAATGGCCATACTCCCAAAATTGTTATACAGGTTTAATGCAATCCCAATCAAAATACCATTAGCATACTTCACAGAACTAGAGAAAACATTGCTAAAATTCATTTGGAACCAGAAAAGACCTAGAATAGCAAAAACAATTCTGGGCAACAAAGACAAAGCAGGGGGCATCACAATCCCTGACTTGAAATTATAGTACAGAGCTGCTGTGATAGAAACAGCATAGTACTGGAAAAAAAAAACCAACCTGATCATCAGTGGAACAAAATAGGAGATGCCAGAACAACCTCAAACACACTCAGCCACCTTATCTTCAACAAAGGTCCCAAACACCTTCATTGGAAGAAAGATAGCCTCTTTAATAAATGGTGCTAGAAAGAAATGGCTTTCCACATGCCAGAGGCTAAAATTAGACCCATGTATCTCACCAGGCACTATAGTAAAATCAAAATGGATCAAAGATCTAAATATCTAAACACAATAAATTTTCTGGAAAAGAGAACAGGTGGAATACTAGAAGACATAGGTGTAGGCAAAGACTTTAAAGACAAAACCCTGATTGCACAGGAAATATTACAAAGAATCAACAACTGGGATCTCATCATATTGAAAAGCTTTTGCACAGCAAAAGAAATCATTAACCAAATAGACAACCAACATAGTGAGAAAAAGTTTTTTCTAGCTGTTCCTCAAACAAAAGACTGAAATCTAGAACATACAAAGAATTTTTTAACTCCCTCCCCCAATTTAAAGACCCACTCCAAACAATGGGCATCTGAGATGAATATACACTTCTCAGATGAAGAAGTAAGTGCAGATGACAAATATATTAAAAAATGTTCAACATCACTGGTCATTCACGAGATGCAAATTAAAACAGTGCTGAGATTCCATCTCCAGAAAGAATGGCTATCATGAAGAAATCAACCAATAACAAATGCTGGTAGGATTGTGGGGGGAAAGGAACCCTCCTCCACAGGTGGTGGGAGTGTAGACTGGTGCATCCACTATGGAAATCAGTGTGGTGATTCCTCAATAAACTAAGACTAGAGTATCCATTTGACCCAGCTATCCCCTTTCTAGGTATCTTCTCAAAAGAATTAAAAGCATCATACCACAGTGATATATGCATATCCATGTTTATAGCAGCACAGTTTGTAATAGCTAAAACTTGGGAAATCCAAATGCCCATCAACCAATGAATGGATAAAGAAGTTCTGGGGGTTTTGTGCAACGGAGTACTACTCAGCCATAAAAAAAGTATAAGCTCAGGACATTTATAGCTAAATGGATGCACCTAGAGGCCATATTCTTTTTTTTATAATTAATTTTTATTGGTACACTTAAAGTATTCAATATAATGACATTCATCATTGGAGGCCATATTCTTAAGTGAAATAAATTGGACACGTGTAAATATCACATTGTTTGTCTAGTGTGAGAAACTAAAAGTGTAAATAAGGACCAAAATGTATAATAGATATTGTAAAATAGGAAGAAAATATTCAAATGGGAAGAGGCACAAGGGAGGAGGGAGAGGGAAAGGAAAGAAGGGAAAAGAAAAAAAATGAGAAAAGAAAGATAAAATGGAGGGCCGGGTATTTAGCTCAGTGGTTTCGCCACCTGCTGCGCAAGCACAAGGACCCGAGTTCAATCTCCAGTACCAAAAAAAAAAAAAAAAAAAAAATGGAAACAAAGTTCTTGTAAATAAGAAGGGGAAGAGGGTTAGAAAGGAGAAGTGGAGAATGAGAAAAAAATAAGAATCAAGATATATCATTTACAGGTACAAATTCCATACGATGAATGTGATCATTATGTATATCTCAACTGTACCAATAATCTTAATTAGTGATACAAAATGGAAAAAACAGGACAAGGATTTGCAGAAAGCTCTGTTACAGAAATGGGTATACATACATTGTAACAATCAATGCTCAGAGCACAGGGGTAAAAGAACACTTTAAAAAGAGAATGTTTGGGCCAGGGATGTAGCTCAGTGGTTCCACCACCTGTCTCGGAAGTGCAAGGTCCAGAGTTCAATCCCTGTACCAAAAAAAAAAAAAGAGAGAATGTTCTACAACCTTAATTATAATGAAATGGAAATTGGAGTAGGAATGACCTGAAAATTTGCTCATAGAAAACAAGGTGAAAGAGGTCCCAAGAAAGCTACTAGATAGACTGCAGGAAAACAGACTTACAAATGATTGCCTTCCATGATTTTCCTCAAAATAATTTTACCATAGTATAACAAAAAGTACTAAAATTCTTGAATTTAGGGTGCAGAATTCTAGTTACCTTAACCTAAGACCCCAACAAAACTTAAATTCTTGAAATTTATTTATAAAACTTAGGTGACACAGAGTATTTCTAACATTTCTGTATTTTATATATATTTTAAAACTTCCAAAAATTTGTGTGTGTGTGTGTATGTGTGTGTGTGTGTGTGTGTGTGAATTCATGACTGGGAAAGACATTTCCTTTGCAACTTAAGCAGAAACACCTGCTGACCAGTTACAATGATATTCATAATTATGTTCTTTTCTAATAAAAGGGCTTATAGAATTACTGTTAACTCTGTTTTCTGCCCTAGGATATATGTATCTCCAAAATCATTTTCTGTAAGATGCAAAAATTTCTCTTCAGTTTTTCTCATTAGAACTACAGATCTCACATAAAGCAGAGAACGAATCTTAAGCATTTCTACATAGTTTTGCTTTTTACCAAATAGCTTCTCCAAATATTTCAAAGCAAATCATTGGACTCCTAGAATTTAAATTTTTTACCCTTCCAAACAGTTACAGATAGCTTCATGTAGAAAGTTGACTTAAATCCTTTAAAATTATGAAGATGAGAAAATATTAGACTGTCAGTCCCAAAACAGCCTGCTGAAATTTTGCAGTTGAAAATCTCTTAGGTAGTCTTTGTCAACATTCTTAATTATATATAGAAGCTGTTATACAAATGAATGATTCTATCAATTAAGCCACTTTTACTCAGATGAATGTATAATATCTTTTGCTAACAAAGAATGAGAGATTGTGAAGAGGCTAATTTTTAAATCTTTGAACAGTGCTAGTTTGTCTTAATTACTGCTTTCTCTAAAATGTATGACTGTTATTACATGCAACAAATTTAAAATGTGAATGCATTTGAAACAAGTTTCTATTTTTTGTCATGCTAGGATTTCTACAGATAAAATGAAAAGTTAATTCAGTGCTGTTTGGGCAATTATTTGGGAACAAATAATTTGAGATCGTAAAAGATGAACCAGAATATCACCCTCCATAAACATGACCAGCCAAGAGCTAAGTGTCTGTATAATTTGTCACTGCTTTTTAATGTTGTTCTTGAAATAAGATTTTAGTTTAATGTTCTTTAGAATATTAATAAATTTTTTCTTTAATGTTTTTGTTTTCATTTTTAATTGTGTATACACATTCAAGGGATTCATTTTGGCAGATCCATGTGTGCACATAACATGGCTTGATCATTCTTACCACCATCTTGCTATCACTCCCTTGCCCTGTCCTCTTCCCCCTCCTCCCCTCTTCCTCATGTAATAACGATCTCCCTTCTACTTGCCATCACTTTTATATTCCACATAATACACAGAACATGTAATATTTGTCTTTCTGAGCCTGGCTTCTTTTGGGCAGCCTGATGGTTTCCAGATTTCTTTGTTTTCTTGCAAATGACAGAATTTTGTTCTGCTTTGTGTCTGAATGATACATCATTGTGTATATATACATTTTCTTTATCTGTCAGTGAGCATCTACATTGGTTCTTTTATCTTGGCTATTGTGGATTGTGCGGCAATAAACATGGATATGCAAGTATCCATATAGAATGCTGACTTTAATTGCTTTGGTTATATTCTAAGGAGTAGTATAGCTAGATCAAATGGTAACTAGTTTTTTGAGGAACCTCCATGCTGACTTCCATAGTGACTGTACCAATTTGCACTCCCAGCAGAAGTGTAGAAGCCCTACCCCCCATTCTCTCCAGCATTTTTTTTTCTTTCTTCTTTTAGTCTTGATACTAGCCATTCTGCTGACTGGGATGGAATCTTATTATAGTTTTGATTTACATTTCTCTAATCGCTAAAGATGTTGAGCTTTTTTTCACATACTTATTGGCCATTTTTCTTTTATTTTTTGGCTGTAATTTTTCATTACATCTTTTTTAGGGGTATTTCAGTTCTCAGTACTTTTAATAAAAAATATATCTTTATGGCTTATAAACTTCAGTTTTTACTATAAATATTATCAAATAAGTACACATACTTTACTATCTCAAAATTTATGTAGACACAAATAGAAATATAGGAATTATTTTACTTCTTTTGAAGGACTACTATAATAACAGCCTGACTAAAAATATGTAAGTACTATGTGACAGGTAGGTAGCATATACAGTGTGGATACACTAGACAAAGTGATGATTCGTGTTCTGGGTGAGATGGACGAGGACAGCTGGTCTGGAGATTTCTTTCTGCCACTGAGAGTGGTACCCCACTTATAGCTTAGGAATTGGCTCTTTCTGGAATTTTCCCATTAATATTTTTGTACTACAGTTGACCCCCAGGATAACTGAAACCTTAGAAAGCCAACCATGAATAAGGAAGAAGTGCTGTAATTTTCTAGATCATGTATAAATAAGGTTCCTTACTTTCCAAGTCAACTTATTCAATCATTCTGGGTTTTGATACTTTGTTAGCTCCTCTTCTACTTTGAACTAAAATGTAGCATGTCATCATAACTTTCTCCATTAGTCCTAATTTTATCCTTTGGGGTCCTATGAGTAAAGCTTTGTATTTTTGAATTCTGACAGTTCTTTAAGTATTTGAATAGAAGTACCATACAATTTTAAAACCCTTTTCCAACTCTTCCTTCAAAAAAAGAGAAAAACTGTGTATGTTTTTATTGTTTGTACTGTACAGCACATAAGTTATGGGTTTTTATTTTATAATTTAGGTACTACATATGTCTTGGTTGCCTGCGTTGTTTCTGGTTCATTATTACATGTATGTTGACCTTTTAATAAAAAGTCAACAAATTTGGGGTTTTGCAATATTTGTGCAATGCAACACAGGCATAGGTTTCTTTTACCTTCCAGTGCAGCATTTTTAATTTTGGAAAGAGGGGGTTGGTGATGTGTGAAAGTTTAGATCCTTTAGTAAGTGATAGTAGGGAGGTAGCCAAAGCAAAGATGGCTAAATGTAGCATGAATAAAAATTGAAAAAAATCCATTTCCTAAACTAGCAAGTAGCAAAATATTATCTTAGGAAAGATAAAGGAATCTTTTTTATCCCAAGTTAAACAAGTTACTACCTGTTACCATCTTTAGGAGATCATTGCAGTGTTAACCAGATACCCCTTGGTATCTGGAGGATTGCTTCCAGGGATACTGAAATGGATACTGAAATCTGTGGATGTGCATGTTCTTTATGTGGATAGGATAGTATTTGCATATAACCTAAGCAAAACCCCCATATATTTTAAATCATCTCTAAATTACTTATACTACCCAATACAATGTAAACACTACATAAGTAGTTGTTATACTATATTGTTTAGGGAATCCTGACAAAGAGAAAAGTTGGCATTTTTTTTTCCTGAACATTATTGCTACTTGATTGGTTGCAGAACCCATAGATAGAGAGGGCTAACTGTTCAAGCTATAAATCAACAACCAGCAAGCCAGCACACCCGTGCACATGCTGGCACACAATGATATACACACAGAAGCATGCACACTTCTGCTCTCATTCTAGACATTGATTTTCTTTAACATAAATTTGCATGATTCTGATCAGGTTATACCTCCTGATGGACACAGAAGAAGGTGCTGTTTGGTAGTATTACTGAGAACAAACTAGAGAATTGCTGTATTTTTCCTTTTGCTTACTTTGTTTATTGGATTTATTTCATGCCAAGCTCTTAGATGACCCAGAAGTAACTGGAAAATGAAATTGAACAGATCACTAGTTTTAGCCTAGGCCAGATTTGTTTGATACCATTGAACAAAAGTATAGAAAAATACACAAAACTGTTAGAAAATACTAAGCCTCAAAAGCTGTTAAAGAACTACCCAAGTATAATAGCTTCTGAGTTCTTAGCTTTAGTAATTTCTGCAGAAGACCAATTACTACTTCCTCTGTGCTCCATAACACTTTAGATATTATGTTAAGAAATCATTTGTGGGGCCGGGGATTTAACTCAGTGGTTCTGCCACCTGCCTCACAAGCACAAGGACCTGAGTTCAATCCCCAGTACCAAAAAACTAAAAAATCATTTGTGGCTCTGTCTTCCCTCACTTAAGCTCCTTGAAGTCAGGAACAATATCTTTTACCCATTCTTATATCTCCAGGAATGCTTAATGCATTTTATAGAATAAAAAGGAATATCCCTTTCTTTCACTTTCCCATCCCTGGAATCACACAGATTTCTCTAAATGAGCATATTATCTAGTGAAAACTCTATCTCAACAACAGAATAGTCTATTTTATCTAGGCTAGATCTGAAAATGAAACCATTACATGACAACATAGGGAATTCCTGAAGAAGAAGAAAAAAAGGATAGAATTAGGATATAAATTTACAAAATAATGTCATAAATAAAATTTGATGGGGCAATTTGAAATTGTTCAATGAAAATGTTGTACTTCTAATGCAGTGAATAAGTTACTATGACCATAATCATATAAAATTATGACCATAATCATATAAATGTACTTTCCAGTACAAAGTTTGATTTGCTATAACTTTTTAAACATTTATTTCATTGGATGTTTTTGCAATTGTGAAGGGGCCAAGAGATGGGGGCAGGAGAGGGAGGAGAGGGAAAGGGGTAGGTAAAAGAATTGAGATGTGTTATGTGCATGTCCCAACTCCCCACAATGAATATAACCATTGTGTACTGCAAGCATATAAAAATAAAAATGAAAGAAAATAAGATTTAGCTTTGCCTCTCAAAACTAGGCAAATACTTTTTTGAGCCTGTGCTATTTGAATTACCCTGGGATAAAAAAAGTTTTAATAGTAATTAAGTAATCAAATATGTAGTCATTTATGTTCTGCAAAGAACTTTTATTTTCATCACTTTATTTTGAAAATTCTGGACAGATTGTAGTGATAAATACAATAAAGTGGGAATTTTTCATGATTTTGGCAGTTGAGATTTTATATACATCACTAATGGAATATAAAATAAGTTGTACTGAAGAAGTAAAAAAATGATCTTTGAAGTAACAAAATTTTAGTTAAGGAAAATAAATGCATACCGGGCTCCCTTCCATTTTTTTAATTGCTTAAAATATGAAGTAGTAGCTGGATGGAAGTTGAATGTTCATGTACTCAAACAGCATAAGGACTTTGGTTTTGATGCAGTGTTAGAAATATGTGTATGTGCATGTCCTTTGTTGAATGCCATCAGTCAGATCACCAGGAACACACTTGCAGTCAACAGAGGCTGGGTACTTTGTAAAGAGAACAGGTTTGTTTAGCTCACAGTAGTGGAGGTCCAAGAGCATGGCACCCACCCCTGCTCAGTCCTGGTGAGGGCCTCAAGGCTTTTGGCATCACAATGGTGTCATTTGGGACCAGTTTCTACATTGGTGGGGTGCCTGTGAGAGAGATCTCATGGTGACACAGAAAGCCAGAGAGAGTCACAGGTCAGGCTTACTGTTTTATAATAACCACTCTCAAGGACACTTAACTCGGCAAGACCAGCATTAATGTTTCCCAAGGGCCATGACCCTGATGACTTACTTATCTTGCATTAACCCATTCTTAAAGTTCCACCAAGCCTCAGCATTGCCACAGTGGAATCAACACACAAACCTTTGGGAGGCAAACCATAGTGTCCTCAAAGTTAAATTTGTTTTACTTATTGGCTTAAGGGAAGATATATCTCAGAAGAGTTTTGAGAATAATTTGAGGGAGTTGGGAGAGACTTTCTATAGAGCCTAGACTTGTACTAGATTTTTCTAAATAAATAATGCATTTAAATACTTAAGAAATATTTGCTCAAGAGGCAGGAGGAATTAAGCTAGGCAGATGATATCATCATTTAGACTTATAGCTGTTGTATGGCCATGCCATAGAAACATTGTTTTATGTGGCTACGTCCATGTTCTGCTGAAAAGTCATTATCAGCAGGGAAGATTTACATGTCCTCAATATCTAACTTATTAAAATGCTGACTAATGTGCATATTAGCCTTTAGTCAAGTTGCATAAAGATTGTTACATTGCAGTGTTGGTACATTTGTATGATAAATAAAAAGCACCACAATTGACAAGCATCTTGTTAAACCATTAGAAGTATTATAAAGATTTGTGAAGTATGGAGACAAATCTGTTTTCAGTATGGCTTATCATTACTGACGCACAGATATACTTGGCAGTTGTTAAAAGTCATTAAGTCACTTGCTGGGATATTAAGAAATATATATATATATATATCGCCAAATCACCCCGCTGCAGACAGGCAAGTCTGCGCACACGCTGCCGAGGTCCTGAGTCGCGCAGAACACGCCAAATCAACCCGGTGCAGACAGGCAGGTCTGTGGACGCCCTACCGAGGTCCTGAATCCCAAGGAAGACGCCAAATCACCCGGCTGCAGATGGGCAGGTCGGCCCACACCCTACCGAGGTCCTGAGTCTCACAAAACATGCCGAATCAGCCCACTACAGACAGGCAGGTCTGCCCACACCCTACCGAGGTCCCGAGTCCCACAGAACATGCCGAATCAGCCCGCTACAGACAGGCAGGTCTGTGCACGCCCTACGGAGGTCCTGAGTCGCTCAGAAGACACCGAATCACCCCGCCGCAGGCAGGCAGGTCTGCGCACGCCCTACCGAGGTTCTGAGTCACTCGGAAGACACCGAATCACCCCGCTGCAGACAGGCAGGTCTGCCCACACCCTACGGAGATCCTGAGTCCCACAGAACATGTCGAATCAGCCCGCTACAGACAGGCAGGTCTGTGCACACCCTACCGAGGTTCCGAGTCGCATGGAAGATGACGAATCACCCCGCTGCAGACAGACAGCCACCTGGTTCCACACTACAAAGACGCAGAGGACACCAGACAACCAGACCAAGGCCCTGAGTCCTGCTGCTCCCAGCCAAGAGGAAAGGGCTTTTGTGCCACCTTCTTTCCCGCTGCTCCTGGCCCAGAGGAAGGGGCTTCTGGGCCACCATCCCTCCCACCACTCCCGGCCCAGAGGTAGGGGCTTCTGAGCCGCCATCCCACTGCTCCTGGTCCAGAGGAAGTGGCTTTCCAGCAACCATCCCTCCTGCTGCTCCCAGCCCACAGGAAAG
>NW_004624839.1:5773838-5805369 GCF_000247695.1 Heterocephalus glaber
GAAAAAATAAGAACCAAGATGCATTATGTAAAGGTACAATTCCCAATGAGAAATGTAATTGTGTTGTATACCTACAATGTACCAGTAAAAGAATTTAATTTAAAAAAAGAAATGCTTGCCACCATTTCTAAACATATATGGAATGCCTCTGTACTTTGAACCAAAGATAAGACATACCATTTTCTCCCTGTTTTAAAAAATACATAGACAGCAGAACAAATGAGGAACGAAATCTTAAAAGATGTGTGAATTAGTTTAAGTGAGGAGAATTACTCCCATAAGGGCCAAAGTTGGGAGTTCTTAACTGAGAAGATGTAGCAATACGGTTCTGTTTCTCAGTAGTCAACTTTTTCTCTTTTGCTTATTCCTGTCTTTAGCTAACAGGTTCATTTTATAGAATAGAGAATTTTACAGATTTTTAAAAGACTCCTTGTTAGTTTCTTACAAAGTTTAGACATATACTTATGATACAGCCCAGCAACTGGCACTGGTAGATACTTACTCAAGAAAAATGAAGTCATCTTTCCACACAAAATTCTGCCTGTGGATTTTTTTTAACTTATAATTACCAAAAGCTAGAAATAACCTAAATGTGTATCAGCTGATGAAATGGATGAGCAAATTGAAGCTTATCTATATTTTAGAATATTACTTAATAGAAAGGAACAAACTACTCATGTTCAACAACATGGATGAACCTCAAAAACATTTATAGTAAGTAAAAAAGAAGCTAGGTTCAAAAGTTTATATATTCAGTGATTCCTTTTAAATGACATTTTGTGAGTTAAAACTATAGGGTCAAAATCAGACCATTAGTTACCATGAAATAAGATGTCAGAAGGGCCGAAGTAAACTTTTGGGGGTAATAAAAATGTTCCCTGTTTTAAGGGTAGTGGTCACACAACTGTATAGGTTTGTCAAAATTCACAGAATTGTATTGGTATTGAAAATGAGTGAATTTAGCTATGCAAACTATACTTCCATAGTTAAGAATACAAATGATAAAGAAAAGACAAACCTCATATATTACAGAACATTCTTAGTAGAGTCTATTAATATGTTTGTAGTGAAATATGATGGCCATGTACACTAAGTAGGTCAATTTTTGCTGCCAAATGAATTTTTTGTGAATTTTGGATTTCAGATTTGCAAATAAGGGATTGTGCATTGGCAGCTGTAGAGGACCAAAGCTATTGCCAAACAGTTTTAAATCAAATATGCAATTTATTTTTAAACCACCTTTTTGGGAAGCAAACCTTGTGATAGTTTAAAAAAAAAATTCATATCTCACTTCTTCAAGCCTCACCTGCCAGGTAATTGATGGGGCAAGAACAGTGGGTATTGTGAATTCCAAGACTCCTTGTATGGCAATGTAATCGACTCTGTTTAGAATCAGAATTCCCTGTGTCCTTCTGTTCTTTCTTTCCTCCCTTCTTCAGTTCTTTTTTTAATGTATCAAGAGTCTTTCCTCTACATTGTTGTCTGAAAGGTCACTTTCTTTTAAAATACAGGCATTCTTTGCAGAATATCTCACTGGTTACCGGCTTCCTAGAGGAATACCTCTCTTGATTTTTAATATCCAGCATTAAAGAATGTATTATATCACTATACAACTTTTTTCCTTTGGCCAGTGTATATTTATATTTATGTCCTCAATTTTAATTCAGTTATTCCTTGATATTTGAGGGATTTATTTCAGTTAAGGAATTTTCCTTATATTTCATAGTGGTGAAGTAGTTGTTTGGTAGTCAGTGGCGGGGGCATGATTCTAGACTTAACTGGTATAGACTTTGAAGCCAGTATCAGAATCAGTGGAAAGATTTGATAGGATTCAAAAACAAGACGAAGGCTCTAAGAGCTTTCTCATTTTTCCTCTGTTCCTCTAAACATATTCACAAAAGATTCTATAGTGAAAACAATAATTCAGGTATTCCAGGGGCTTATGTTTGTAGACAGTAGAATATCAGTCTTTCTGAAAGTTGCTTTTGATGGAAGACCTAACTTTAACTTTTTCAGGTTAAATTATTTTTGGGGGCTTTACCCTCATTGTTTCTGCCTGCAACCACATAAATGATTTTGAACTTTTAGGTCTATTCACTGAAAACAATGGAATATACCACCTAAATTAATATTTTATTATGAAAATAAGCTGTTGTTTTAGCTACCAGAATAAATTAATTATAATTAATCAGCCATATTTGCCAGTGCCTTGATGAAAAGATATCTCTTTCAGAATTATCTGTTTATAGTACTGCTTATCACTCAGCAACCCAGAAGTCCCTATTATTAACTTGGTAATTGAGGTTCTTGACTGAAATCTTTACATCGCTCTTCCCTTGAGATACCTAATAAGTTAAGGAATTAAAGCATGCTGTGGGAAATGCAAAATGCATTGATCATTTGAACAGACCCAGAATGAATTTTCTTTATTCCTTTTCCCATGGCCCAGTAGCTCATGTTTACAAGCTAATATGAAAGTTCCAGTGCTTTAAAGTAGTTTTGATGGGAGATTTTGGCTTATTCTAGTAATATGTTTAACCTGTTTAAAAATAGTAATTGTCTTTTTTTAATTATTTTCTGTTCTCTTTTACTTATATCACTTCTTCTGAAGCTCAAATTTGGTGAGTTTGCACTGTTAAATATTAGCCTCATTCAGAGCCTGAGAAAATAGTGGATAATATTCAGTGAAACTTTACACAATCCATTTAACTGCTGTGGCACCAGTGCCATTAACTGTAAATGAATATGTTGTAGATGACTCCGTAGAGCTGTTCTGAAATTGGGAGTGAGGTAATACGGAGAGGGGTGACTTTCAACTACATTCTCCTGCATTTCATATAAGGCATGATATTGCTAATAGGTGTGTATCATGTGTGGTCTGAAAGTAGAGAAATGAAAGGTCAGAATTCTTTTTTCAGTTCCTTATTGCTTTAACCATTTATGATTGCAAATTGATAATCTTTCTATGCTTTTTCATGTCAACAAAACCAAATGACTTGATTTTTTACAAAACTCAGGTCTAATTTGATCATATCTATTACTGAAGAAAGAAGTAAAAAAAAAAAACCTCGCAGTGATAAAATTGAAATCAGTCAAGAATCTATTTTATTTATGTAAGTTTGCATCATTTTTATTCAAAAGGTAATAGTGCTTTCATACTAAGTGAAAGAGAAGTTGTTTCTGACTACCTCAGAGAAATCAAGGGAGAATTTTATTCTTAACCTTCATCTGATGACATAGCTTTTTAAAATATTAATTTGTATATCTATGTGGATTTGCTTTTGCATGTTATTTTACTAATAATGACAGTTCTGATATCAAAAAGTAATATCACTTGCTTATTTTTTATCCCACTTTATTCTAATAAAAATATTTTAAGCCATCTATTTTCTCCATTCCTACCACTATTATCTTGACTATAATTGCCTACTTTCTAGCTGCTCTATTGCCAGTCTTTATCTGGATGTTATTAAAGAATATAAATGCTCCATAGACCTCCATAGTCTCAACCAGAATATTTCAAGTTTCTTGGCTAAGATGAAGCAGATCTAGTGGTTTGGCTGTTAAGTAGCTCAAATTTGTTGTCAGAATGTATGAGTGGCTCTAAATTCATTATTTTAGTTGTTCCTGTGAGGTAGCATTTGAAAAATACCTTCAACTGTTAGTGGATTGTGGTCCTTGGGCACCAGATAGTGGATGCTGAGATGTATTGCAGAAAAGCTGATTAAAGTACTAGGATCTCTAAAAGTAAGAGCAGAAAGCCATCTGTAATACCCGCACCTGACTCAGTTGAGTGCAGTTATTATATATTTCCTTTTGAGATCTTTGCCGTATTATCAGTCTATCTGGGAAGGGATACCTTTTTTCAAAAAGTACCTGTTGATGAAAACATCAATAAGGTGTGCATGATGAGAAATTCATATAGGTAGACTGATTTGAACTTTGAGGATCGTAAATACTTTGTCGTTTTATTACCTAGCTTTATTGGAGTCCTGTATCACTGTGACTTAAATCTCAATAGTAGCTACTTGTAGTTCACAATGTTAATGTGTTTTTACTGTGTATCAGGGAATTTGTACTTACTCCAAAATACGAACTGTGTCAGAATATCTTTTATTTCCCTCTACCCATCCTTTATTCCTTTCCTCTCCTCTTTCCTCTCCTGCCACCTTCCTCCCCCAATGAAAACTTACTGAACTAGAGTATGGGAATATTCTCTCTATATAATCACAAAACTTCTAGATCTTTAAATATGCTTTGCACTCTCCTTGTTAAAATATTTCAATATTTTCTCATTGCTTTCAAAATAAAGCTCAAACTTCTTAAGTTAAAGAACCACTGGATTATTTGCCTCATCCTTACCCATTCCTTTCCAAGTATTCTTTCCTTCAGGTTTATAGAGTTGCCATTTCCCTTCTCATTTTTTCTTTTACTGTGGTTGCTTCCTACTTCCCTACTGATAATAACTTGTGGATCACCTGTTCTCCAAACCTCTGTTCAACTTTCCCCTCTTCCAGAAAATCCTCCTTAAACTACATCTACCTTACCTCTTACTAATCCCATTTAGATTAGCCAGTAAACTCTTGGCATTTCATGAGATTTTTTTCATATCTTACTGTAATCATAGTTTTACTTTAATAGAATAATATTCCTTGAGTGCAAAGATTGTAATGTCTTTTGTTTTTGAACCTGACATATAGACCTTTCTAATGAATGAATGATTTTATACACACTGGTATACACCACAATTCGGTTTACATAGAACTTGATTCTTTAGGCATTTGAGGGTATGGGTTGTGTCATTTCCTCACAAGGGTCTTTTAAAATTGACTTTGTAACTTCTGTATTTCTGTGTAAAATGTAAAACTTCTGTATTGTTACCGGAAACATTTAATAAGAGTAAATCTTTAGCTTTGAGTTTTATTGGCTAGAGAATATAATAATATGTAATTTTACACTGTCGCTTATTAAAGAAATCTGAAATACAATTTATGGGAAATTGGGGAAACCAATTCTATGACCATAAAATTGTGCATTCTAGTTTATTGATGCACTATATATTATTAAACCTGTGACTTTATTGGTATACAAGATCCCTAAGAAGAGGATAGATTTTTAAATTTTT
Organism: Heterocephalus glaber; assembly: GCF_000247695.1. Next base: position 5,778,964 of record NW_004624839.1, read on the forward strand.
CCTTATTTGAAAACATCTGATTGTAATTTTTTATTATAATTTTAACATAATCTTAATCTAAGAGGCAAGACAGAGTTAAAGGGAAAAAATATTTGCTAGTAATGGATTATAGAATTTAAATATGTGTTTGGTGATTCTGAGATAGCTTTATATTATGTTATAATATGAAATTTATAGTAATACAGAAACAGTGAAGTTCACATTTACAAGTAAAACTTTTTTAAGTTTAAATTTATTTCATATTGGAATTATAACTTTTTATTTAATCTAAAATGTTATATTTGTTTCCGTATAATGATTTGATAAGATACTTTATATAATTATTTCTTTAATGATATAGCAAACTGAGTCAGTGCATCATCGCTGAATCATAGTCCTGGCTGTCCTTTTTAGTCATTGAACGAACAAACACTATATTAAAATTCCTTTTCCTTCAGTTGTGCCTATGAAAAACTTGTTGGATCCCGAGTACCTCAAGAAATTTGTCATGGAAGATTTTTAATTACATTTCTGCTTTCAATCTGTGATTTATTTTGAAAATTCACTGTTAAAAAATAGAAGTAGGAAAAATTAACTACATCATGGTAACTGGATAACTCCTCATTCTCAGAGACCCCCAACCTCCTTTTAAAACATGTTTAAGGTTCATTGTTTATTAAAATTTGATGTTAAAATTGTGTAAGGTATAAAAGTTGAAGCGTGTTAGAGCACTGTCACCATTTAAGAATGTATTCCCTGTTTCGGTTTTGTAGCTCTGCCTCCAAGAGGTTCATAGCATTTGGTACGTAGTTCACGTATTTCTAATCTACAGACCTTCCCTATTGAGGCAGAGTCTTCAAGGTTCTGATATTTGCATTTCCACTACTATAAAGCTCAGTAATGTTAATTACTTTTTTAAAAAAAAACTTCCCATATTATTACAAATAAACCTGTTTTTGAAGACCAGAAATTTGTTCCTCTAAAGAGCCACGTTATTTTGCTTTTGTCTCAGAATGGATTATGCTTCACAAGTATACTGTGACAGCCTGAATAGAAAAGGGGGGAGGGGACATTGTCTTCAGCTGGCATGCTGTTATCAGAGGGAATGTGTTTCTGGACACGAGATTTAGCATTCATTGGTTGTCTGAAGAAAGCTATTTCATCTGAGGATTGGACAAGAAGCTGCGTCAATTTGCTGCCCGTCTCCAAGGCACTGGTGATGCTGCCTTCACAAGCTGGCTAACGTCACGGCTCCATCACCCAGCGGGGTGTGGACTCTCTTTTTCTGTTCTTCTCTATTTCATTCTCTATTTGCTGCCTACTGCATTTCTTAATCTGTCTTCTGCCAAATGCTAACAGCATGATATTTTGCAATCATCTAGGTGAATACAAGAAAGACGAACTCCTAGAAGCTGCTAGGTAAGCGATTCCATTCATTTTACGTGAGTATAATGCATTTAAGGGAGAGAAAGGGGAGGGCAGGTGAAGAACTATAAAAATTATAAAATGTTATTGTCTTGCTTGGATTTTGTGCAATAATGCAGATACAACCTTGTACCAAATACTTTATTTTACATGATGAATATATATATGTATATAGTGATAAAATCTTTCACTGTGGTGATGATTATAAGATGAATTTTATTTGAAACATTTCTAACCTACCTACAAACCTTAGTTGCCCAGCCTTTCAAATGTTATATTTGGAGTGTTTAAATACCTTTATCTTCATTTTCTTCTCAAGATTTCTCTACCAAAGCCTGAATGAGGGACATAAAGTAAATGTTAAATCCACATTTATTTTTTTGTTATTCCTGATAATTTATAATTTAATTGATTTACTCTTTATAGCATTTTTGATATATTTTTAAACTCCAGTGTTTTACACTATTTCTCAGAATAAAGTTTGTTTGTAATTAAGATGACTTTATGAAGGTAAATGAAATAAATTAAAATGTAGAAAACTATATTATCCAAGATACATCACTGTATGATTAACAGGTAATAGATAGAAATACACTAATTTAATTGAATATTGCAAAAGAAATTCATTGTATTCCATATGAAAGAAATGACAGCAAATCCTTATTATTTTCCACTCTCTTGTGAAAAAATATTCATACATATAAGCTATGATTTTATAAAAATTGACTTACTATGTTTTTATAGGAGTGGTAATGAAGAAAAACTAATGGCTTTACTGACTCCTCTAAATGTGAATTGCCATGCAAGTGATGGGCGAAAAGTAAGTTATTTAAAATAAAATTTTCAATAATTCCTTCTTGCTTTACAGCAAATTTTTTGAAGTGGGCATGTATATGTATGTATCTATATCTACATGCATGCACATATGATATATATGGCTCTATTTTTACCGGCATCTTTTCACTGTAAATTGAAATGCTGCTTTACCTGTTATTGGCAGTTGTGACATATTCATAAAGCTGGTGAAGCATGGATCTTAAGAAAGCTTTTTGTCTTAAATGTCAGATGCTGAAAGTTGTTGCACAGAACGGAAGCTTTGTTGGTAATTAAAATTAACATACTGTTTTCTGTATATGGCAATGGGAACTGAAAATATGTCCTATTTACTCACCTTTGTGATAATAATTACATTCTGATTTCTTATTTGGCAGTTTTATTTGCTAGATATCAGTATTTTTTCCATTAAAACTGAGATAATGTTCTCAATGCCTTCTTTTAGATCTGTGTAACAGCTCTACTTTGTAAAATTATTTTAATTGGCTAAGTTTTATTGTGGCATATTGAAAGAAAATAGATTAAGAGATTCTGCATTAGTATGCATTTGTCATAAATGTAAGGTAATATATAAAATACACAGCTGGCAGTATCATCTGCTCTGTGTTCTAGCTGAATACAGACTGAAATGTAATCCTTTATAGCTTGTGGTAATTGACTGCAAAGTTTTGCAATGATTTACCTAATAGACTGAAAAAACAAAGCATTCTGTACTGCTATAAACTAGCGAAGATTTACTTGATGCGATTACTTACTTCAGGGAGGTGTTTTTAAATGGTAGCTGCTCATTTCTCCTTCAGTTTTGGAGTTGCTTTGAGAATTTTAATACTCTAGTGTGTACTGAGCTTCCAATTTTATTTGGATCCTCTCAGATAAAATGACTTCTATCACTGTGCAGAAAAGGGCCTTCTTATTTGTTGTAAATGTAGCTATGGATTTAGATGAAATGTTTTAGAGCTAAACCTACTTCAGCTCTCCATACCCATTTATGTGAACTTAATGTAGCAGGAGTCAATTTCTGTCCAAGCCTCATTCCCCCATCCTTATGCTTGTACCCTGACAGGCCCATTTCTAGTGTAGAAAATCATAATTATTAAGGAACATAATTGCTGCCACCTAACAAGTTATCTCTTCTTTTTGCTTCATCCTCTCCATAAATGTATAGAACTCCATTATTTGTCCTTCCTCCCAAAGGAGAATACACTCACTTTCATATACCTGGAACCATTGTATTCATCATCCAAATTCTAAGTCTCCTTTTCTGTATTACTATATCCATTTGCCACAGACTCCATAAGTTCTAGTTATTCATATGTCTTTCCTTCTCCTATTCCCTTTGTATTTTGCATAGGACGAAGAGTGATACTTTGCATGTAGCAGCAGCTTAAGCTACGCTGCTGTTGTTCCTTGTTCCTTGACAAATATACTTTTATCCTCTGAGTAAGAAAATCATCTACACTCTTTGCCATTTAGAAATTTAAATCAGAAGTATGTCAATGGGATATTTTATATTGTTATTATTAGTATTATGTTATTAGTTTAATTCTGGGTCATTGTAACATGAGGGAGAACTGTGTATTTTAATGTGTAGAACATTTTTAAGAACATACTTCAGATATTACACTAAAGGACTCCTGACTTAGAAATAATGCAATAGTTTTCCAAATCTCCTTGTATACTTTTTTAGATTATCAGTTTTTTCAAATGAAATTACATACAAAAAGAAAATTAGGCCTAAGCATTTATTAGGTTTTAGTTTTATTCATATAATACAGGGAATCATTCACAAGTGCCATTAGTATGCAAAATACAAATAAAATTGCATAATTTAAGAATACACATATTTAGATTTTATTCTCATAGCACACACAGTAATTCTTAGTAAGTTTCAGTAAAGCCACAAAGTGGTAAACGTTTTCAGTGTTAGTGAAGATTGGGACAATATTTCTTAGTTATGATAGAATTTTTTGTTTTCCTACTAATAGTATCAAAAAACATCTAAGGAAATCTAGCTATCAAACTATAAGTCTCTGTTTCAAATATTTAGTATTTTTTTAAGGCCATTTGATATGTTTATGTAGAAATAGGAAATCTGATTATATATTAATGAGAGGATAAAGATATTTTTCCATATATTATGTTAGTCAAGTATATGTAAAGTTTCATTTCTTGACTGAATTTTAGAACACATTGCAGAATTAGATTCTTTTTTTTTTTTTTTTTTTTGTACCGGGTATCGAACTTGGGTCCTTGAGCTTGCAAGGCAGGCAGCAAAACCACTGAGCTAAATCCCCGGCCCAGAATTAGATTCTTTTTTGGAAGTTTTCTAGATGACTATTTTAATGCTTAACTGAGTCCTAGTTTTTACTAAAATTCTTGGTTTGTAACTTGACGAAGTCCATGAATATTGTTTTAGGATACGAAATGTTCTTTATGCAGTTCTCTAGGAGAATTTGCTTAGGGGTTTGAGGGTTTAAGGCTTTAGTATTCCTTTTTAATGTAATGCAAGGGATTATACAATAAGAGCACAAACTTTAAATAGACTTTTAATTCTGTGCTTTGACTTAGTGATCATCTAATTAGGTAATATGTGAGTGGTTAGTATTTTTATTTCCCACAGACATTATTTTTCTAACTTGTGGAATTCTGGAAATAGTGAAATGGCAGTACGATTTTGCATACTTTGTATTGTATTATGCTTTTACTTTTGTCAAACACAAAATTACAACAAATTGAAAAATCTTGATTGGCTTTTATTTATGATAAATGAATTGTACAATTCCTCATTTTATGAAACAGTGTTCTGCTGAGCTGAGCTCATCAGAGGGTTAACTTTATAGACAGAAAAGAGCTGAGGAAAGTAAAAGCAGAACAGAAAAGCAGGTTGATCATTTCAGAGTTACTTTTTTCTTATAAAAGTGGAAGCAGAGAGGACTTCCTTATCATGCCAGCTAGAATTGGCCTGTCTGGGGATTTGGCTGTCGCTGTCTCTTCTGATTTCTTGGAAGGTTAGATAAACAGCTTGGTTTCAGTTCGTTGGCATGGAAGTTCAGACTAAGCAACTTCATATGAGTTTGATCTGGTGGGACTTGTGCAGGAGCTCAGCCCAAACCAGTGCCTCTTAGAAATTTTGTTTACATGTAAATAAAAACTGAAGCTTGCCTATTCTAGAAAATCTCATTTTTTACCAAAAAATGCAAAGGCAGAAAAAAAATTTATATTTTGTTCTAAAATGCTACTTGCATGCAATTATATACACACTCTTAATCATGGCTACTTTAGAAACATAGGAACATTAAATACAATTTATCGTTTTAGCTCCTGCCCATAAGGTTAACCATTGCATTGTGCAATTCTTGTTTTTAAAATAAATTTTATTTTATTTTATCCCATTCCCCCCAAGTCTCCTCTCCTATGTTCATTGTACAGTTCTAATTGCAGTGAGAGACAATCAAAAACTTTAAAATAGATTGTTACCTCTCTAGAATACCTTATTCCTGTATTTTCATACTTACATTTCTGTACCTTTAATCTCTCTTTACAGTATTTTCTATGAGACTCCCGTGTTTTATTAACAGTTATCCAAATGTTCTGTCCTTATTTGCTAATTAAGGTGATAATATTCTTTTATTTTCCAGTATTAACTTTCATAAATATACCTTTCTATAATAAATGAAAATATTTCAGTGCATCTCATTTATTATAAGACTCCACCCTGTTAAGAGTTCTTTTTGTTGCTTCTTTTGTGTTATTCCTCCTTGTTGGTGTTCTTTATCCTCTTATAAATATCCTAAATTTATCCCCTCCTCATAACAAGAAATAGATGGGAATCAGGGATTACTATGCAGTTCTTAAATGGGAATGATATCCATCTTTGTGTACATCTCCTACACCTATTATTGCTTTGATTTTATGTCATCTGGGCCGGGGATTTAGCTCAGTGGTTCTGCCACCTGCCTCGCAAGCTCAAGGTCCCGAGTTTGATCTCTGGTACCCACCCCCCCCAAAAAATGTTGACTTTATGTCACCAAATATGGAAAATAACTAATATTTGATTATTGCTTTTTTATAAATTACTCAATGTAATTTCTGATATTTTAGGTTTCCTTTTGTTCTTTTCACTTACTCATTCACTTAAAACTCGAGCTACTCTTTATAGGTGATTGTATCATGGGAGATGAATATATGGATAATGATTCTTGTTCACAAGGAGCTCAAGAATTGATAGAACAATTAAGATGTTATCCAGGACATTGCAGATATTGTACTCAAAGCTTATGGTATTACTTTTGCTGTGATGTAGCTACAAAGTATGAGTTGGGGTGAGGTTTTTGTGGGGGTTTTGTCCAATACATTCGTATATAGATATGTATGCCATTCTGTCACAAATCATAAATTTAGATGAACAGAAAATTAGAGGAGCGTGATTGAATTCAGAAAAATTAACTGAAAGCTTGCTTTAAATGTCATTTTTACTGTGTAAATGTTTGCCTCCATTCAGTAGTTAATAAGGAATCTCTGGAAACAAAGAAAAGGTGTTTATAACCATTTTCTAATAGAAATCAATCAGCAATAATGTATTATACCTGGAGGACCCTGAAAAAAATTATGTGATATACTTGAAAAAGCAAATACTGGTCAGAGAGACTGAATTCTATTCTCGGCTCTTCCACTTTGTGTATGTGTGACTATGGCTCTAGAATTTTCAGTTTACTAATTAATAATTGGGAATAATCAGTACATTTCCCAATAATGAGGTCAGTGTGCCCAGTACAGTTTGTAGCACATAGTAAGAACTTCAGTGAATTACATCCCCATTCCTTTGACAAATTTTTTGAAGCTTTGCAACATATGTAGAATGGACACACATACACTCTAACATTTCCTACATCCCCACATAAAATGTTCTCATTATTCAAGCTCAGTCCCAGGTGCATCTGGATAAAATAAGTTATAGACTACCAGCTAATCAACAGAACATATATTTGAATTAATTCTTCTGGAGCTGTCCCCATCCAGCATCATATTTAATAGCTATTTGTTTAAATTAGCAGCTTACAAACTTAGAACTATGTTCTTAAGATATATACCCACTTTTAAACACAGTCATTAAAGATTAATATTTGCCTGAACATAATGATACAGTGTTCATTTGAATTCATAAAGCACATTCAGTGAAACATCAAAAAGATACCAGATTAATGTTGTTTTTTATATCTGTATTTAAGTTTTTAGTTTACATACATTTCTCATACTGTAATATAGATAGAATTTCTCATTTTTCTTGGCCAATAGCCCTCTTCCTCAATATCACTCTTCTCTAAATAATCATTTTTAAGCACAGTTTTAACAATCCTTATGTGATTTATTGTTTTACTTTGAAGACTCCTAGATGAAGCCTGCCTCTTATTATTAATCCTTTTTCAAGTCACATGCCTCACTGTCTCTGATCTTAGCCAGGAAGTGCTCTGATGAATAAAATGAGTCAGAAGTGATGCTGTGTCTGTTCCAGGTCAAGCCTTTGAATTAGTCTGGCAGTTACTAGCTTTTTGCTTTTGGAATGCTGCTTCTTGGAACCCACCTGCCATGCAGTAAGGCGGCTCAGACAGCCATGTGGAGAGGTCCACATGGAGAATAGCTAAGGCCTCCGACCCACCTGAGACCCAGTTAAGCTTGTGAGTGACTCCTGTCCAGGCATAACAGACATTCTAGCCTGTGAATGTGTAGTGCAGTCTCCAGGCGACAGCAGCCATCCAGCATCCTAACTCATGCTGCAGAGAGCAGCTGCCCAGGCAACTCAGCATTATTGGGTGGTTTACTATGTAATACTAGACAACTGAAATACCTGCCTACATCAGAAAGTAAAACTCAATGCTTATTATATATTGGCCAAGAAAGAGTATTTCTTTTTTTTATATGAATTGCTAAAAATAATTTTTCATGGCTACTTGGGAGAATGATGATTTTTAAATATCTTCCAAATATATTCCTAAGACATATTTTGTTATTTTTAATTTGCATCTTACAATTTAAGGTTAACCCCTCAGCAAAACATGATTTTATATGTGTGTGTGTGTGTGTGTGTGTGTGTGTTATATAGTATTGTGTGAAAAAGCAAGAACTTGAATCTTGATCAACTGTTAAGTTATAACTGTTATTGGCTATGTGATTGTGGCAGGTTTTATTATAGCTCTACATTCGCACTTCTTTTTGGCTCAGAAAATGAGTTTGAGCCTTGTGACCTCTAAAGTTATTAGTAATTAGCAGTAACAGAGTTGGATTGCTTAAGAGTCTGTAAGTGTCACACTGGAGAGAATACTCGTAGTATTGGGAATAAAGTTTATGTAGAGCCTTCTTCCCCTTTAAGAAAGCATGTGTTACCTGGGGCACATAGCTGGTTTCCACTGGCCTTTAGTGCCCTTTATGTTCCTTGCTGTTCTTGCCAAATCTTGGCAGATAAAAGATCATATCATTTTTTTTAATTTCCAGTTTTTATGGATCATAGTTCATATGTTACTTGGGATTACAAGAAGGTCAGAATACATTAAGTCTGCATCAGGGAACTGTTCACGTACTTTAGGTTTAATTATGTATCTAATCAAATCACTTCTTTAGAGTACTTCTTGCTGAGCAATGCATGTCTTGCTGTAATACACAAATCCCTCAGAGCAATTTTTCTTGCCTACTTATGTTGGGATATATTGTATAAAATCTTTACGCTTGTGTGTATATTCATTTTGTAACAATAAAAGCTTTTTTATTTTTCATTAGGGAATCTCTTCTACTAAAACAATCTCTATTTTGTCAAGCATGGCATTTCTGCTAGAGAGAGCAATTGGCACCCATTTCAATTATGCTGTTTCTCTCTTTGAGAAATGAATTTTTAATGGAAGGGACCACAGTATTAAAAGGCAGGTGGTAAAATTTAGATGTCCATTTTACCTCTACTTAGTCACCCTCCTCCTAGGCTTTGCATTCTCTTGCACTGATATCCAGAAGCATAAGTTTCCTGCTATTTTCCACAGTACACTCTACAAGGAATAGTGAGGAAATGAAAACCAAATCATTTGGCTATGAGTGTGATTCTTTATTCAAATTTTATTTATGACCCAATTTACAAAAGTGAAACTTCAGCATCTTTTTTTTTGTTTTTTTTTATTTTGTTTCGTTTTGTTTTTGGTACTGGAGATCAAACTAGGGGTCTTGCACTTGCGAGGCACGCAGCTGAAATACTGAGCTAAATACCCAGCCCTTCAGCATCTGCTTTTAAAATTATTAGAATCTAAGTTTAAAGTACATATTTTTTTTCTACATCTACAGGTAAACCAAACTTTATCTTAAAAGGTAGATCACTACTTCAGCCTTAGCTGAAAGTCCATCTGGTGGAATGGCAAGAGAGAAGGATTGGAAGAAACACACACAATACCTTCAGTAGTATTCTAGTATCCTAGTTCAGTTGAATGGAGTGATATTTTATTATTTTGCTTTAAAATTTACACTTTTTGTACCAAATATTACATCATCAAGATAGTTAAAAACATCCCTGTAATCATGATGATTTGTGTACTTTAATATCTTTGGCTTGAACAAACTCTTGAGTTAATATCGTTTGACAGAATGTTCTACAAAAAGTTCTGAAATCCTTTAAGCAAAAGGTGAACCTTCCTGTTTAAAAGCCTTCCTTAAATAGAAATAAGATCTGATTTGGGAAACTGCTTCCACCCTGATTAGAAGCAACAAAAAGAAAGTGAAGAGGTAATTATGGATGTAAGAATTCTGAAATTATTTGTAGCTTTGAATTAACATTATTAAAACAGTTGTTTGGCCACAGGATGAACTGTTAACTTTGTAATTCATTGTTTACCAAGTACCTGATATATTAGTCAGAGAAGCTTACACCACTCTGTCAAACCACCCTGTTACGGCTTATATCTAGATTTTCCCTCCAAAACCTCATGCACTCATAGATGGGGCTTTTCTGAGCTGGCTGAATCTAGGATGTGATACTGGGACTAAGGGTGTGTGGTAGTAAATTAGCCCACTGATTGGAGTTAGCATAGTTTTGGGTGTGCATAATTGAAAGTCTACCCTGAGTATGAGTAGTACCATCCAAAAGACATGTAGGTGGATGGGATAAAAGGGAAAGGGAGACTTACTATTTGTTGCTTGCTGCCTTCTGCCTGCAATGCCATGGACTGTTTCTCCTCTGTGATACCTCCTTTCCTTGAAGCCAGCCAATTATGGACTGAAACCTCTACAAACTGTGAGCTGAAATAAACCTTTCCTCCTTTAACTTTGAGTGTTGGCTATTTTTCTCAGCAACTCAGAAAATAACTAAGACAGATTTTTGGTACCAGAAAAGTGGAGTCGTTGCTATGACACTACCTAGCCATGTGGTTCAGGAGCCTTTGGAACTGACTTGTGAGAAGAATTTGGAAGGATTTGGAGATGCTAGCCAAAGAAGCAGCCCTGAAATAATGTAAATTGAACTTGATGGGAGATTCTGGTCAGAGCTCTGAAGACCACAATGCATCTGGTAAAGACCAGGCTCAGGAAGTTTCAGTTAGGAACAAGGACCTCATTGGCTGTTGCACTCTAGCAGAGTCCAACTCTATGCTTTAGCAGAAAATTTGACTGTATTTTGCTCTTGTCCAGAGACTTTGCCTGAGGCTGAGATTAAAGGCAGCAGATGGATCTGGTGAAAGAATATCAAAGCAATCTAAATGTTGAGGCTGTAGCATGACTACTGTTGGGGCCTTTAGCCATATCTATGTTGAGAATCAAGAGCAAATGCCCAGCAGAAAGCTTTAAAAAAGTTTTGAGCTTGGCCAGAAAGGAAGTCTGGTAAAGTTTTGACCTGCAAAAATGGAGATGAGAACTTGGTTGCTGAAAAGGAACAAGATAATAGAAAAGATGGCCTGAGAGCATCACAGGAACCAGCAGGACTCCACCATTTGCAGCCTCAAAGTTGCAAAGGTGAAAGAATTTGCTTTGAGAAGACAGCCCATGTTCCAGAATGGTGGTGGCCAAAGGAAGTTGTTCCTCAGGGTTGAGTTCATAGTGCTCAGAAATCCAGGCACTTGACTCCTGCAGCCAAGAGAAAAGGAAGCCTAGCTGCTTCTTCAGCTGGTCAGCAGACTTTGTTATCATCTACGTGGTGTGATTTTTAGGTGCATGCAGAATGCAAGAGTTGCAGTATCAGGAAAAGTTCCACTACAATTTCAGAAGGAAGCCTGGGAGTCCAGGCAGTGTACCCCTGAGGGAGTAGTGTGTGAAGCTGTGTGAAGCCCAAAGGTGCAGTGGAAACCCCAGAAGGTTGGAGAAACCAGGAATGTGGATCGTTTGAGGAAAGTCACAAGAAGTAAGCAAAGCTGGCCCAACAAAGAAACTATGGAAGCCTTAACTACCAGCAGCACCCAAGCCCTTTTGGAGTTCACATCTTGCCACATACTGCCCTGTACACTGCACTTGCTGGAATTTGGTCTTGTTTTACTCCCATTCCTTTCTATCACCCTTTATATACATTTTGGAATGGGAATGTTTATCTTGTGCCAATTGTATGTTGGAAGTATTTAACTTTCTTTTTATTTGTACAGTGGCGTGCAGGTAAGAATTTGCCTTAAACCTCAGAGGAGACTTTGGATTTGGGTTTTTCAGCAGTGCTGAAACTGTTAGGACTTTGGCAGCTCTTAGAGGTGGACTAAAAGCCTTTTGCTTAAAGGGATGCACATGAGTCTTTGGGGGCCAAGGACGGAATGCTATGGCTTGTGTCTAGATATCCCTCCAAAGCCTCATGTGCTTATAGGTGGGGCTTTGGGAGGTGGCTGGATCGTGGGTTTGTGATACTGAGATTAATGGTATGGATGTTTGAAGTTCCACCCTGAATGTGGTTCCCATCAATGAAAAGGTTGTAGCTCAGATGGAATATAAAGGGACAGAAAGAAGGCAAGCTTGCTCCTGCTTTACTGCCTCCTGCCTTCCTTGCCATAGATGGTTTCTCCTCTGCAGTGCCCCTCTACCATGCCACCCTGCCTTGGAGCCAGCCCACTATGGAGTGAAACCTCTACAAACTCTGAGCTAAAATGAACCTTCCCTCCTTTAACTTGTGGGTGTTGGGTTTTTTGTCCCAGGAGTGAGAAAAGTAGCTCAATTTATTTCTCACAAAAGAGTTTTATTTCTCATAGTGCTGAAGGCTAGGAAGTCCAGGATCAGGATGCCAGCATATTTGGTCAATGGTGAGGGCTCTCTTCTTTCCTGCATTCTTGCCATTTGCTCTTGTATTAGAGAAGTCAGGCTACCTGTCTAATTTCTGAGGGCACTAATCCCATCAGGAGGTCACCCTCATGACTTCATCTGCACTTTTTTTTGGAGACAGGGTCTAACTGTGTAGTTCAGGCTGGACCTGAACTCACAGTGACTCTCCTGCCTCTAGCCTTGTGAGTGCCAGGATTAAAGCATGTGCCATCATACCCTTCATATCATCTGATCTTTATCACCTCCCAAAGACTTTGACACCACACTCACTTTGGGCTTCAACATGTAAATTTTGGGGAACACAAACTTTTGGTGACTAGTGCCTGGTTATTTTATATCACTCACTTTTTCTTTTATTAGAAAGAAGTTAATCATTCAAGATGACTCCCTGTCTCTCCCTTTCTCTCCCATTCTACTTTCTCCCTATCTCTTCCTTCCCTCTTGTTATTTCACTCACCTGTTCAATTAAATTAAAATTATAAAAAAATTTCTAAAAGTATTTAAAAACATTTGTAATATACCTTTTACAAGAATGTTTTCTTTTTTTTTTTCTTTTTTTTTTTTTGGGTACCAGGGATCGAACTCAGGTCCTTACCTTGTGAGGCAGGTGGTGGAACCACTGAGCTAAATCCCTGGCCCAACAAGAATGTTTTCGATAGAAACATTTTTCCTTAGTCCAGTATGGTGGTGCATGCCTATAATTTCAGGACTCGGGAGGCTGAGGCAGGAAGATTGCAAGTTCAGGGCCAGCCTGGACTACAGACTACTGATAACCTGTCTCAAAAAGAGGGGAGGGTTTTCTCTTCTAAGAATGGCATCAACGGTAAAACTTGAAAAAGACACTATAAAAAAACAATAATCACTTGAAATGCATATTATGGTGGCCAAAATAGTAAATTTAGAAACTATAAATGTAAAAGGACTCATATTTTGATTTTTCTTGTGTAAATATGCTTTAATTTTTAAATAATAACATGATAGTTTTATACCATTATAATATCCATTCAAATAATTACCTTCAGAGAGGATTCAGCACCTTTAGAATTGGGAAAGAAGGCTGTGAGCATAAAACAGAACTGGCGTTCTCTGTTCCTGGTATAAGTTGACCATTGCATTTCAGGAACATCAAAGACTTTGTTACTGAAGGGACTCTGAGGTGGCAGCATATCTCTAGTGTCCTGGAGATCTTAACCACATTGAAATCAGCTAAAGGAATTTGCCAGTCTCCAGTTTACTGTCAAAATGGCAACCTGATCATCCAGGCAGGGTAAAATGATTCTCTCCTATGCAATCTTTAAATACTGATCAGTGCAAATTATTTCCTCTTTCAGGAACAAATCACCTATCTGTTGTACATGACTTAGAGTGTTTGAGGCTTGGATGTGAAATTCTAGGATTGCAAATATGAGTTATAAAAAGGAATTCATGGGTCAGGAATTTAGCTCAGTGGTGCCGCCACCTGCCTCACAAGCACAAGGTCCTGAGTTTGATCCCCAATACTGAACAAAAACAAAAAGGAATTCACATGAAGTTTAGATCGTGTGCATATTTTTCTCCTTAAAATATAAAACATCAGGTTGCGTTCAGACCAGGAAACCTAGTTTCCATAAAGTCTACCAGCTGTTTCTCATTGAATAATGAAAAACTATTATTGTACCTTGAAAGTACTAAACTTTTTTTTCTACACAAACTGAGAGGATGCTAGAACTTCATTTTATGCACACATTTCAGGTTTTTTGGTGATTCTGAAAGGCTGAGGATGAAAAAGAGAAACAAATTGCTGGCCATTTAAAAATCCCCTTGACGTTTTCATAATGATAATGTGAAGTTAAAATTGAATTAAATTGGCATTCAGAGCTTTAGTCTCACAAAGATTACCCTGTGGAATTCCTCTTCTTTCTTTTCTGTTCATCTCCTTTTTCCTCTCTTATTCTTCCTAATACATATACTTAAAAATACTCCTTTTATTGCTTCTCAGCCTTTTGGCTAAGATCAAATGTAAAAATACTCCTTTATATTCTTACTTTAAAAATAAATTTTAACTATTTCATAAATTCTATAGCTTTTCAAATGCCTAAAGTTCTCTCCTAAAGATGAGTACATGTTGCTTTAGAAGAACATCCTCTATGAGGCCATAAACTACCAATTACTGTTCTCTCTTGATGTAGTCTACCTGAAATTTATAGAATATTATCTGGAAGAAGCCTTAAATGGTAACTAGTCCAGCCTTCAAACGCAGTACTAGAACTTTCATTAGAAATAACTTGATAAGTTCGGTTAAATGCATTGGCAGGGGGGCTGCCTCGCTGGTTTATGGTGATTTAGATCAGTCTCATTTTAAGAAGGAATATTGATCCATCAGAGAGGGACCAGGAAGGTATTGTAGTTAGGAAACTATTCTGTGAAAAGCAATTAAAGCAGCTGGAGGAGTTTAGTTCAAGAAGAAACCAAATGACTGTTAGAAAGATCTAGAAAAATCGTGTACCAGGAAGGAAACAGGAAATCCTCTCCAATTTCCATTGTTATTCTTCCCTGTTCTGCTACACTTAACTATATTTAAGCAGCTTCTGTTATTGAAGAGACCCACATTTCTGGACTGCTCATTCTAATGTATTGCCATACTGTCAATATTGATAGAGTTTAGGACCTGCCCACTGATAGTAATGGTGTTTTGCTTCTCAAGCATCCAGGTCATTTTCTGAAACATCCTATCTAGAACCTGAGCTCCTAGCCAAAGGAAAAGAAGTGAGGAACCATGGGGGTTCTGAAGTCAGACTGCCTGGTTTAGATCCCTGACTCTTGTCATCTTCCTGTTGCTCAGTTTCTTCATTTGTCTTATAGAGCTAATAGTAATTTCCAGCTCATATAGTTGCTGTGTGAAGAAGTTAGTACATATATTGCACTTCCCAATGCCCTTTGTAGTAGACCAGGAGTCAAGAAACTTCAAGGGGACTCTCATCTCTGTTTTGATATTACTAAAAATATCCCATCAAAATATGGCATTGGCAATGAAATATGTTTATTTCCAAGGTCTCATCCCTTGTATATTCTTTAGTTTTTAATTTGTTTAGTGATAATGGTTTAGATTCGGATTGAAGTATCACTATCTCAAAGAACTCCTTAGTTCTTTGCTTCTTAACTTCTTAGCAGATTGATCGTGTCTCTGTGCCTGATAAAAAACAATTTTTGGTACTGGAGCTCGAACTCGGGACCTTGTGCTTGTGAGGCAGGTGCCAGAACCACTGAGCTAAATCCCTGGCCCTTGATGAAAATGTAATGAAGATCTGATTATGTGTTTATTATATTTCCCTAGGTTTTTTGTCTTAATGGCTGATATAATGTTTTATTTGTAGAAGGGGAACACTGACCTATCTTTTAACCGAATAATAAATTCAAATGAGATATATTTTGATAAGATAAAGCAAAAATTAAACTACTTCAATATCCATTTATAGACAAATTCAATCCATTTATAATGGGCAAATAATTATGATCAGCCATGCAGTGGAAATACTGTCTAGCCATTACAAAGAACAAAACAGACTTCTATGTGGTGCCATTAGGAGGAAGAAAAGTACATCACAGCAGAATATAATACAATCCAATTTGTATGACAAAAACAGCAACAAAAAGAATTCAAGAAGAAAATACACATTCATAGACATGAGAAAATATCTCAAATGATACTTGCACAGCTATAAATAGTGGTTGCCTTTGAGAAAGGGGCTTTTTGGCTTGAAGGGAGAAATAGAACTTTATGCTATATATTTTCCTGTACTATTTGAATTTTTAGAGGTAATATATTATTTTTATAATTTAAAAAGGAACTCAATTATGGACAGAATGGTTTTTAAATAAAAAGTAATTGATAAGTGAGGCTAGTTAAAACTGAGAGAAGAAAAATACACAACGTTTGTTTTGAAACAAGACCTGAAAAGGCTTGTTTTCTGATGTCAAAAAAGTGGAGTGTTGGGACCAGGATTTAGCTCAGTGATGCCCCACCTGCCTCACAAGTGCAGAATCCCAAGTTCAATCTCCAGTACCAAAAAAAAAGTGGAATTTTGCACTGATGACAACTTTGTGTTCACTTATATTTATAAATAGTTTTTTTGAGAGATGCAGGGAATTAAAAAATTATAGATCATATTTAAGACTATACAGTATACAACATAAAATTAATTCTTAAGACAGTTATCATTAACCTATTTTTATAAAGTACAAACTTTGGTACACTACTTGAATGTGTTTTAAAATGAGATTGCACTGGGTGAGGTGTGCATGCCTATAATTCCAGGACTCTGGGAAGCTAAAGCAGGAAGCTTGCATGTTAGAACTCAGCATGGGCAATTTAGCAATTTAGCAAAAAATAAAAAGGGCTGAGGATGTAGCTCAGAGTGAAGGTTTACTCTCCAGTACTATTAAAAAATATATATATTACAAAATACCAACACTGTACTACAAATCATTATTTCCTCTTATTCTGTCTTCATACATTGCTTTTGCAACACAAACACAAAAATGATTGCTAAAACTTGGTCTTAAAAATACTTGCCTTCATCTTTTATAATACTTATTATAAAAATATTTATTTATATGCCTGTCTCTTCTAATCTATTATGAGCTCATTGGCAACAGAGAGTATATCTTAGTTTTATGTTTCTAATGTTTAACATAATACCTCATATATACAGATTATTAAAAAATGAATGAATGTGCTGCTGAGCATGATGGCACACACCTATAATCTCAGCACTCAGGAGGCTGAGGCAGGAGGAATGCTGTGAGTTTGAAGTCAACCTGGGCTACACAGTGCGTTCAAGGTCAGCCTGAACTACATAATAAGGCCCTGTCTCAAAAAACAAAAAAGAAAAACCAAAAAGGAATGAATGAAATTTATTGTCAGCTTTTGATTTGTATTACTAAAAAGAAACAGAAAGTTGGGCCCGGGGATTTAGCTCAGTGGTGCCACCGCCTGGCTCGCAAGTGCAAGGTCCCTGGTGCCAGAAAAAAAAAGAGAAAAGAAACAGGAAGGACATGGATAATCCAAGATGATAAATTTGACATTAAAATTTGTATAGAAGATTTAAACTTATGTTTCAACACAGGCACATGTGACATTGGATACATCCTTGAGGAAAACTTAAAACCACAACTGTAAAGCTATGATGTAAGTCATCAGAGAGCTGCACCTAACTCGTAATTATGGCATTTGACCTACGTAGAAAAAAGAAGTGCAGAGTAAAAGATAAAAAAGCAAGGAGTGGAGAGATTGTTGTAGGGCCTTCTAGACCATTGTAAAGACATTTTTATATAAAGACATTAACTTTTACTTTGAGTGTGAGGAGGAACCACTGCTAGATTTTGAGCAGAGGAATGGGTACCTCATACAATGGTACCTCAGTTCAGGAACTTAATTCTTTCCATGATTCTGGTTGCAAACTGAACTGAAGGAGGACCCTAGGTTTATGGTAAAAGTTGCATTCACAGCTTTGTAACAGACTGGTCGACTGTTGGTGTTGTCAGTTGTCAGTATTTTAGTTATGTGTGTGTAAGGTGCACGTGTTACATAAATGTATCAATAGGATGTTAAAGCTACTTGAAAGCCTTATTGACCTGCAGAACCATATCACAAAAAGCAAAGGTAGTTAAATTTATGTGTTTTTTGTTGTTGTTATTAAGACCAGAATTCAAGAAGAAAACTTTGAGTTATAGAACTTCTTTAAATAAGGACTTTTTGTGTAAACATTTTGTAGCATGAAAATATTAGTGATAACACTTCTCTTACAGCAGAATAATATTTAGATGGAGCTTTAGATTGAGTTTTTATATTTCCAGTGGTTTCTTACTTTACTACTCTACATGTTTTTTAAATTTTTTCCCAATAAGCATCTGTTTTTAGAATAAATTATGAGGTGTACAGACTGGCAGTGATTGCTGTGCTATGTATGTTGCTGTCTTAAATGTCTAATCCTTGCATTTACTAGTTTGTAGCTATCATCAAATGATCTAGTAACGTGTGAGAATTTTACAAATGGGTCTGCTTTATAGATCCAAAACCAAAATTACTCTGTTAATTATCCTAGCAATTAGGAAATCAGTTTTATCATTGCTTTGCTATTTGGCAGTTGAGGTGTAATTTTGACACTATGTGGAATTGTTCAGTAAGTTTAGTCTTAAGCTACATGTCAGGAAACAGTATTTGGTAAATAACAGTAATAAATATGTTTTCTATATTTTGAAAAACCTCTGGGCTCTTAGTGGCATAAGCTTGTTCAAATCACCCTTTGTCCTCAAATTGTCTATACTTCTTTGTTTTGCTTTCTGCCATTTTCTGAAATCTACTGCATGCATTTTACTGATTTTTATGTGTAATCTACTGATACCGTGTAGGTTGCATGATTAGCATCTACACTGGAATGATTACTAGGAAAGTCTCATTCGGCTTTCACTGCACTCACTCTTTCTGTGAACCCATCCACTCTCACAGCTCACCTACTTCTGCTTAAATGCTGTTCTCGCTGCTAACTGACAGTGTCATTATCTCTCTTCTGGATTAATCCCACAGCCTTTGTTCAAGTGTTCTTGCCATGGGTTTGCTTCCTGTCTTCAATTTAATTTTCCATATAGTAAATTAGGTAAGTAATTACCTAATCTTAGGTAGTTTTTTACTTAAATTCTAATCATAGGTAGTTTTTTACTTCAAATCCTGTGGTAGTTTTAGTGTCCCTCCCAATCTTTTGTATTGCACTTAGCCACTAATTTTACTTTTTCTAAGTTTCTCAAATATACATGTTCGGGCCAGGGATTTAGCTCAGTGGTTTTGCCACCTGCTGCGCAAGCACAAGGACCCGAGTTCGATCCCCAGTACCAAAAAAAAAAACAAACCAATCTCAAATATACATGTTCGCTAGGTGTTAACATGCATTCTTCATGCTGTTTGGAATAAAGTTCCCCATCCTTTTGACTCAGTGATTTTTGTTTATCCTCAAGTCTCAGCTCAGAGTGCAATTCTTTAGTCTTCCCTGGCCCTACCTTCACTCTGCCTGCCTCTAGTGTGCTCTAGGTGTAAATCCTGCTGTAGTACCCTTTCTGTATTGTTTCACACAGACACATAGTCCCTGCTTTCTTTTTATCTTTTTTTTTTTTTTGGTTTTTTGGTTTTTGGTACCGGGGATCAAACTCGGGTCCTTGCGCTTGCAAGGCAGGCGGCGGAACCACTGAGCTAAATCCCGGGCCCAGTCCCTGCTTTCTGTACGCACTTGACTCCTCAGAAACTAGTTTTCTTCCGTCTTTTGTCCTTCTGAATAACAAATTAGTTTATTTACATTTCATTTAGTGAATGTGTGTGAGGCAGGAGGTGTGGGGTTGAGCCCAGCCTGAGTGGTCTGGGCAACTTAGCAACTTGGTGAAACTCTGTTTCAAAAAAAAAAAAAAAAAAATTAAAGGGTGGAGGAATGTAGCTCAATGCAAAAGCCCTGAGTTAATCCCCAGTACCATTCCCCCCGACCCCCCAAAAAACCTGTAGGGCAAATTACTGAACATTCCTTGGTTATTACACTACCCTTACAGCTTAGCGTGGTGTCACATACATGGCAGATGCTAAAATATTTTAAATGATACCAGTTATGACCCAATTTGTTTTTAGCCTTAACCTCTTCTGAACTGTAATTGAGTATTTATAACACTTACTCAGTGTCCCTCCCATCCTTCTGTTATTGACATTTCCAAACTGAAAACTACTACATCCTTCACTATGTACATCAATCCGTTTTTAGATTCTATCAGTTAGCCTTCCTAATAGTTTTTGAAAGTTATTCCTTAACTCCATTTTTTAACAGCCACCTTATTTTAAGGTTCCTATCACTCAGTATGTTTACAAAGACTTCTCATTTATCTGAGTTATATGAATTTCAACAGTCTAAAAACTAAGCTTGTTACTATTTTTAAAGCATTGTAAATATTTTCTACTCTTACAGGACTTTTTAAAAATGGAACTAGATTATTTTTCTTACATTTTTGCTAAGTAAACTATTAATGTAAGTATGTATGTTTCCATTCATTTAGGGACATTGTCCTTTTTATTTAAGAAATAGAAGTTATTGAATCAACTATGTATAAGTAAAATTGTATAGAAACAATATAAAAAGGAATATCTTTTTTGCTCATAGCAAAAGACGCCAACTTTTCCATAAAAAATTATTAAGTGGCAGCTATGCCCTATGGGAGCTTACTAACCAGTCACCCAAAACAGTCCTTGTGTTGTGGAGGAGGTGAGCACTGTCTAAAGTACATTTCATTGCTAAATGTATGCACATTGAGGCGATACTCTTAAGTGAAATAAACAGGACACACGTGTAAATACCAAATAGTCTCTCTAGTGTGAGAAAATGAAAGTGTAAATAAGGACTAAAAGGTATAATAGATAATGTGAAATAGGAAGAAAAGGGGCAAAGGGGAGGGGGAAGTGGGAGGGGTAGGGGAAAGGAAAGAGGGGAATGGAATTAATGTGAGAAAATGAAAAAATGGAAACAAAGTCTTTGTAAATAGGTAGGGATGGAGGGGTTGAAGGGAGGGCAGGGGAAGGGGGAAAAATAAGAACCAAGAGAGTATGTAAAGGTGCATATCTCCAATGATGAATGTCATTATGTTGTATACCTAAAATGTACTAATAAAAGGATATACAAAAATAAAATAAAATAAATAAAGTACATTTCAGTCCTACAAGTGGCCAGGATGGAATAAAAAGGACTAGATTTACCTTTCTTCCTCACACAGTGAGAAAAACAGACAAGATATGTGAAACAATGGTTTCTAGACATCGAGCACTAGCTAGTCATGACAGTGATCCCTGAGAAAAGGGGACAGATAGGGTAAGCTATGCAATTGCTCCAACTTACTGCCTAGAAAGTATTTCCAGACTTAATGCAGGGAGGGAGAGCCTGATGGTCTGCGTGAGTCGAGATGGAATGGGAGTCTGAGCAGACCAAGTTGTAGGACCTGTCCATTGGCAATAAAAAGTGTTAAAACCCTTAGTAGCCAAACTCCCACTAAAGCCAAGAACTCTGGCTAAAGACCTCCCACTCTCTGAAGGTAGTCATAAGACAGCACCAAACCTTTGATGGCAGACCCATTCCTTCCTCACAGAGCCTCAACCCATCTTTTCTAAAGGATATGTATAGGCTTCCTTATCTAAAGCTAAAAGCCTTTTGTGGGCTGGAGGAGAGTGGCTTTGTCTGAGTTGCCACTCAGCAATTTTAGACTTCATGCAGGTTCTCCCAGAAGATCTGCTCGGGGATAAATGACCCAGAAAGGCTTTCTTTAGATAATCATATTTGCTGCCCAGACATTTTTCCATATCTTCAAACCCCATAAAAACCCAGGTGCCTCACGCTAACTCCAATTCTTATATTAGAAACCCACCAGCTCCCCTGTAGGCAGCGTATCCTGCTGCCTAAATAAACTCTTGTCTTTTTATATTTCTTGTCTATTGTTAAGGTATTTTTACCAGCCCACCTCTGGCCATCAAGTACCCTCTCAGATGGCACAAGGTGGTGAGAAGTGACTAAGACATGGAACCAGGTTAAGGACACCTTCCAAGACTCCCCTGTCTTCAGTTGGGACTGATTAACACATGTATGAGGAAACTACTGGAGGCGGATAAAGACCCAACACACAAGAGTTAGAGGTTATAATCTTAGGAATTCAGAGTCCATAACAGTTTCTGTTGTTGCCAGCCAGATTGGAAGACCCTCATAACTCTTGGAATATTACAGTGTACTCAGAAGGGGAATGCCTCAGTAGGTGGGCAACAAAGTCCTGCCCTAAAGGCAGTTCTGGTCCTGCCTAAGACACCTTTGAAAGCAAATTTAGTGTATGCCTGATAGAAGTCACTGCAGGAGGGAATGTTGGGAGAGGAAGTAGGAAAAAAAATCATTTAATAATAATAACGTTTTCCAAATTTAGTGAAAACTATTCAGATTCGGGAAGCTTAGAAAGCCCTTAACATCAAAACAAAAACAAAAATACATGAAGAAAATTTTTCCAAGGTACTTCATAATCAAATTGCTTAAATTCAAGGATAAGGAAAAAAATATTAAAACATCTGGAGTAAAGAAACACAGGTACAAAGGAACAAAAGGATAAATGGCAGATTTCTAGTCAGGAAACAGTGCAAGCCAGAAGACAGTGGGGCAACATCTTTTAAATACTATTTTCTTCTAAAGGAAAAAAAATGAAATTTTAATTTCACTAATCCAGCAAAAGGCATGTTTCTAAACTGCAGGTAAAATAAGAATCCTGAAAATAGCTTGATGATCCTGGAGGTAACATTTGCAGTAACATATGACCTGTATCTGAAAGCAGAAATTTGGTTAGGTCTGTTGCTTAATGATTCAGAAATGTTAATTGTCTATTTTTATGTGTCATTTTACATTTTAAAAGTGGTTATGGGAGAAATCTTTATTTTCATAAGTTATTGAGATACCTGGGTTGCTATTCTGTTTGTAAAGAAGCTTAAACACACAGATAATATGACTTTCATGGGGTTTCATAGGATCTGGGAATGTAATCAGCTTTCTTGACTTCAGGTAAAGACTTCTAATCTACCTAATCTCTTCAATAAAGCTGTGTATTGCTCAAAATATTTTCTGAACTTAGTGTCAGAGTATATAAAATACGTGGAGGACTTTGAAAGTAATAATAGACAGTACAATATGTAGTAATTCTTTTGTCTCTTGACATATGGAATAGACAAAGAAAAAAAAAATTACAACTCTTAATTAAATCCCAAGACCCCAAATAGAAGACAGTAAAAATGAGAGTACATTATATTAGAGCCTGTATCCAAAACTGTTACAATACTTAAGCTTTAAATGAGCAGACATAGGGGCTGGGGATTTAGCTCAGTGGTTTCACTGGCCGCTGCGCAAATGCAAGGACCCGAGTTCGATCCCAGGTACCAAAAATAAATAAATAAATAAATGAGCAGAAGTAGAAAATTGCTATGATTGCAGAGATGTTTTCAATTAAAATGAAGTTATTTCTGATTTTTTAAAAAGATAAGAAGTTTGATTATTTTAATTACTCTATCAAATTTTCACAGAAGACCTTTTAATAACTTAGTTCAAGCTAAAAGATGGCAGAAATTAGTTGAGAAGAAACTGTAATTTCCTCTTGTATTTAATCTGTATATGTGGTACATAAAACAGAAGATTAAATATTATCTTTAGATTTTTCATTGCATTACTAGGCATCCTTAAGAATGAATAAAGTACTTTATCCTTTTGGTTTCCATTACACTTTTTTTCAAGTTCTTAAGGGTTGTTTTTCAGTCTTCCCTATTAAAGAATTTTTGAGAGCTAGATCTTTAGATAAGGTTGTATAGTAGAATTGGTATTTGAATGTTAGAACTTGAAAGGACAGGACTTAAATAGATAAAGATGAATGTTTCCAGTAATAGGGGATATAATCCCTGACATGATTACTCAGAAGAGTAAGAATGGTTCATATGGGAGAGAAAAAGAAGTAAGGTAGAGTAGGTAGGGCTTGATTACTGAAGGCGTTAAAAAAACAAGGGAAATAGACAGTATCTTGGTCAATTTTGTGTTACTCTAACAAATTTCCTGATTCTGGGAAATATGTAAAGAAATGAGGCATATTTGACTCACAATTTTTGTGGCTGGAAGGTCTAAGCATTTGGCAAGGGCCCAATGGCTACTTCACAAAATAGATAGCAGCACATAGCAGGAGTGTCAGGTGCGGTCGGGGCGGGGGGAGAAAAAAATGGAGAACCACATACAGAGAGATAGCAAGAAAACAAGCTCTATGACAGCTCTCTCTGGTGATAACTAGGCCAGTCCCTCAAGAGACCAAGTCCCTCACTCCTGAGAGAAAAGTATCAACCTGTCTCAAAGGCCCTCTGTACACTGTTACACTGTTTATTTGGGGCCAGAGCCTCCACGGGTTTTGGTGGGGACAAACCAAATTCAAACCATAGAAGATGGACTAAAGGCAAATTTTTCTTCCAGGGAGAATGAATTGTCTCTCATCTAGATATGAAATGTGAATTTTTAGCATTTCAGCCCTGTATTTTTTATGTTAACTTTCTTGTGTTTAAATCTGAATGAATACAGATTAAATAGCAAAACAAGTATTATTTCACCTCAAGAGGAATGTGGGGTTTTTTTCTCTTTTCCAGTCCACTCCTTTACATCTAGCAGCAGGCTATAACAGGGTTCGGATAGTTCAACTGCTTCTTCAGCACGGTGCAGATGTTCATGCAAAAGACAAAGGGTAAGTTGTCACTTTATTTCCTTATAATGATTTTGCTTATGGATTTGTTTTCATCATCTCCTAACCCCAAAGTTTGAGTTTAAGAAAGTCACATCTCATTCATTAAGAATCTTCACTTTGATTTCAGGCTTTATTTTCATGTACTTACTTATTACAGTTATTTTTTTCATAATTACCTAAATCAGTTTAATTTAATTCAATTACTTGACCTAAAATGTATCTCTCTATTCCAATCATTATTTTTCAGCCTTTAAGTTGTACTTCAGAAAGATAAGACAAGTTGAAATTTCTGATATTCGGGTAGCATAGCTCTCATAGTCATTTGTTATTAAAGGATCAACTCATTAATAAATCCAAATCATAAATATGTAGTATTTTAATTAGGTGGGGGGTTTTTTTCCTGATGAAATCTTGGACATTTAAACTGAGAAAACCTAGAAGGTCCTCGTGCATATCAATGCATGAGGGAAATGGGTGATAGCTAAAAGTCAGTTATGTCATTTATTTTATGAATTGATAAATTTTGAAAAACTTTGTACCAATTTCCTACATAGTCTCCAGGGATACATGAACATTGAGTTTGCTCTCTTATATGAAGGGCTAACATTTCTCACTGTCTCACCTTAAGATCTAAAAGATAACTGACCCTACCCAGGTAAGGTAGATTACATTATTATATTTTCATAATTGACAGAGTACAGAAGATGTGCCCTGGAGTAGGGTTTCTTTCACTGTGACCACTCCCCCTTCATGTCAGGAAGCATGAAAGAAGGACTCAGTACTTGAGATAACCATGAAAATGGGAGTACATTTCACATCTACTCTTTTCGGTGCTATTTCTGTCTTGCCAGCACCAGGTTTTGTGCCATCTGTGAATGGTATCCCAAATAGGGACATAAATGCCTGATGCTTTTATACATCTCTATTTCTTACTCATGCCTGAAAACAGATGGGTGTACAATACATTGGACCCTTGACTTACGAACTCAGTTTGTTCACAAGGTCTGGTTGTAACTCAGGTCGGTCAGCTGAAGGCTCAGGCTCCTCTACACAGCCTTCAAAGTCTCTCTCCTGTATACAGGCAGATCTCGGTGTCTTTAGAGAAACATTGGCCCAGGATTTCTCAATTAACCCCACACAGGAAAGGATGTTGTAATAATGTTCCTTCCAGAACTCTTTAAGGGTTAAATCTTAAATCTGTATCTGAGACCATCTGAAAGCACAAGCGGCCAGCATTTGAGTCATAACTCAAGACTGTAAGTTAAAATTAAAGTTCTGGTCATAACCCAAGTTGTTCATATGTCAGGTCAGTTATAACTCGAGGGTCCACTGTAGGTGAGTCATCAAGAGAAGTAACCATGAAAGGGGAAGGCTTGACTCATTTAGAATACTTTGATATGCAAGTTATAGTTTGGATTCTTATGCTGGAAATTACTATGTAATTCAGCTAAAATGGTGGGAATTATTCCAGTTCACTACCAATTAATGTTTTGTATAAATAATTGATATATAAACCATGTAATTATCAATTAGCATATGATCTTTTTACCTAACTTCTTGTAATTGGTATTTTTAACATTAATTATATACAAAAACACAAGATAAATACAAAAGTTGTGAATG
>NW_004624839.1:5805469-5832573 GCF_000247695.1 Heterocephalus glaber
ATTTAATATACTTCTGTTGGGATTTAGTAGATTTTTGTTTCTTACACTTCATGGATAAATAACTACAAAATGTTTGAAAATGAAGTATTTTAATTTGCCCTCTTTTCATTTAGTGGACTTGTGCCTCTTCATAATGCATGTTCATATGGACATTATGAAGTCACAGAACTGCTACTAAAGGTAAGAGAAATTAGAAATATGAAGTATCATTTATTTTTTTAAAAAAACTTGGCATTACTTCATGTGTTTTTTAGCCAATACTACCATTGCTTAAAATACTTTAAATATTCAATTTAAGCTGTTTTTAAAATCGGAATTTAAAAATCATTTCAAAAACTTATAACTGAAATTTACAATAAAATAAATGTTTTCTGAGTTTGATTTGATCCAATGAAGTGGTTACTAACCTGAAACTTTTCCTCAACTCAGCATGGAGCTTGTGTTAATGCTATGGATCTCTGGCAGTTCACTCCACTCCATGAGGCTGCTTCCAAGAATCGTGTAGAAGTCTGCTCCTTGTTACTTAGCCACGGTGCTGACCCCACACTTGTCAACTGCCATGGCAAAAGTGCTGTGGATATGGCACCAACTCCTGAGCTCCGGGAGAGATTGACTTGTATGTATTTATAGCCTAAAATCAATATTGTTAGTTATAAGTTGGAATATCTCATTTCTTTTTAGTTATTAAAGCTAGTGTTTTGTCTAACTTAAATATCATTCCATCTTACAAATATGCTGAGTTTATGATCCTCATTCCCTTGGGTTTTGTTTTTTGAGGCAGGGTTTCGCTCTGTAGTTCAGGCTGGTCTTGAACTCACTGTGTAGCTCAGGTTGGCCTTGAACTCATGGTAATCCTCCTGCCTCAGCCTCCCAAGTGCTGGGATTACAGATCCTCATTTCTTTTTTTTTTTTTTGGACTTTGGGCTTGCGAGGCAGGTGGTGGAACCACTCAGCTAAATCCCCGGCCCAGATCCTCATTTCTAATCATGCACTTTTCTTCATAAATTCCCCAGGAAACTTATATGCACACACTGTATAAATATTTTGTGTTTATTCAAGCCCAACTCCAATTCATATGTTGTCTTCTTTTTTTTAAAAAGCTAAGGAGGCTAAGGATTAGCAGCCATTTATTGAATACTTACTATGTAACAGACACTAGCAATACTGAAGTACAGAAAGCAAAACACAAATCACTGAGCTCATAGAGCTTGTAGTCTTGTGCCATTGATCATAGCAGATGACATCAAACATGATTGAGCACTGTTTTCCAAGCCCTGCAAAGTTTAGTCCTAAACATTTATTGTGTATGGGATGGCCCAAGTGGAAGTGGGCCCAAATTTAATATATATTTGATATACTATTTATGATTTGATGGGGATAATGTGATACACATTCCCTACACATGTATAAATATATTTCTAAATAAAATTTTTATTTTAGATATACAGAAAATTTATGAAGATAATATTGGGATCTCATGTATCTGTACTCAGTGTCCTGTATTATTAATATTTTAGTATGGTACATTTATCACTATTAAGAAACCATTTTGATACATTATTATTAACTAAAGGTCATACTCTTTTTGGATTTCCTTAGTCTTTGCCCAAAGTTCTTTTTCTGCTTTACGTTCCCATTCAGGGCATCATACTACATGGAATTTCTGTATCAACACTGAAATGTATTTAACACTGCATGTGAACATTTCTGATTTAAATTACTTGAGATGCCATCTACTTGAGTTTTAATTTATCCCATGGTCTGTATTCGCTCTTACATTTAGTATTCTAAGAATCAGAAACAGCCTAAGAAAATCTTTCTTAAGCTATAACTTAAGGAAGAGGCATTGTCAAAATGATGCCAACATCATTTATATTTAAACAAATTTTAAACTGATTTATGTTAAAATAGAATTCTTAACGATTTTGACCCTACATGGAAATTTAAATTTATTTTGTTATCCAAATGAGTGACACCTATTAGTATAAACCAAGTTGTACCTGGGAAGATGTCTTTGTAATGAATCCTTGTAGAAGTTCATTTATTCCCCTCCGCCCGGGTGACTCTTACTGTGTGTTATCTTGCATTATATAGTTCATTTTTCTATGTGCATTCTATCTTCTAGGAAAATTTGAATTCTTAGAGAGAAAGACTTTGACTTCTTTTTCTGTCTCCACACCTGTATAGTTCCTTGTTACCTAAGAAAAAGGTGTGTGATGCTGTTTGTGCGTGGGCCCTCATCTCTGCTCAGTCCCAGTCTAGCACAGTTCTTTGCATAGACTGTGTGCTCAGCAGGTTTACTGATTGAATTTGACTCTGCACAAAACTTATTTTACTGTTTTCTAATTTCTTTTTTTCAATTTATGCACTGGTTCAGCTTTATCCCTATGTAATTTGACCTTTTTCCTCCCTTTCAACCATTTTACAAATTACGAATATTATTAGATGTTTTTTACATTGTATTTTACTAGTCTGCCTTTAGTGTAGACATTAAAGCTTAAACTAAATTTGTGTAATTTTATAAAGAGAGCAATTCCTTAGTTCTCAATCTTCTCAGTAGGAGATTAATAAAAAGTAAAACCTTTGTCCTATTCAGCAAGATTGTACCTAGGAATTACCTGGAAGAAACACCTTCACTGAATTGGACTTCTCTAACTGCAGTTTTCATTGTCATGTCCATTGCTTTATACTAGGCATTCACAATTATAGAATTTGTTTAAAGAGAATTATATATAGGAAACAAATGAAAACAGCATTTTGATCATGCCATTAGTTATAATCATATCATTACACACTTTTTTTGTGTGCTTTCTTATTTATTTGTTCTTTTTATGAAACCAAAGGAATAAGATAGTCTGAATTCCATTCTTGTTTCAAAATGCATTTCGAAAAAGCATCTTTGGATACTTTATAAGTCTTTATAAATCTTTTTCTATACTTTTAACTCCCTGAAGCTTTAAAAACAAACTTTTATCTATCTTTGCATTTAGCAATTTAGGATGACTATATAATGTAGTTGATAAATTTTTCACTCTCTGTATTTTATTTAAAATTTTAAGTATTCAATAAAGTACTTTAAATTTTAAAATCAATTTGGGTAGCAACTTTTTCTAAAGCGTAAAGATAAGGAATATTGTATTGTTATGAGATGATGTCATACTACTTAATTGCATTATTATATCTTAATATCTTAAATCCTTAAGTCTGTGTTTTTCATATATGTATCCATCTAATTTTCTTCTGAGCCACCTGTTCTGAATATAAAGGAGTAATTGAAAAGGTAGAACTGATTTTATCATTTTGATATTCATAGAAATTTTTCATTTGAGAAAAAGCCAGTATGATTTACATTCAGTTTAAATTTCTCTAGACCAGTGACTCCAGAAAAGTTGTGCCCTTTCCTTGATATCATTTCTGAATATGTCACCTTCCTTTGCAGTTTTCAGAAGCCTTCTTCTTATATATGGCAATTTCTAATTCTCCCACTTCATCTGTCCTCAGTTTTATCATTAAAATAAAATGCATAATTTTGTTATTTGTATTTCCTGTATACTTTCATCTCATTTGACCTTGAATTCTTGTTTTTGAAGTTTTGAAGTCCTATTTTGAGGAAGTTAGCAAGATAAAGAGGTTATATAACAGTGGTTCATATTTGCCATAACTTGTTGTATGTTCAGCATTCATGTAAAAATACTTACTGAGAACCTGCCACATGGCAACTCTAGGTGACGACTACTATATGACAGTAGTAACAGACATGTGGTAAAGCTAATGCAAGTGCTATGGGTCTCAGATGAAGGAATCCTACCCTAATAATGTGGCAGGATGGGGAGGCTTATCTAGACTGTTTAACCTGTGACCTGAAACAGTGTGTAGTCACTAATAAGGTGGTAGATGTGCATGGTGTCTGTGTTTGTCTCTCCCTTTTGAGAAAGGCGAATGTGGGCTGGGGATTTAGCTCAGTGGTTCCACCACTTGCCTCAAAAGCACAAGGTCCCAAGTTAAATCTCCGGTACCAAAAAAGAAAGGTGAATGTGATGGAGCCTTTAAAAAAAAAGCGAAAACAGGGCGGGAGATTTAGCTCAGTGGTTCTGCTGCCTGCCTTGCAAGTGCAAGATCCCCAGTTCAATCCCTGGTACCAAAAAAAAAAAAAAAAAAGCAAACAGAAAGGAAAAGAGAAAGAATACAATGCTATCCAGATACAAAGGTCTGAACATGAGAGGGTCTGAAATTGTTAGAGAATATTTTAAGTTCTACATCATTTGTACCTTTTTAGAACAACTTTCAGCTTTTTGGTACTACATGGGTCTATGAAAATGCAAACTGAATTTGTGAAATAGAAGAACAAGACTGCATATTTTTTAATAATAAGAATATTGGATTCTTGCTGAACATGATGAAGTATGCTGTAATCCCAGCTATTCTGGAGGCTAAGGCAAAAGGATTGCAAGTTTGAGGGTGGCCCGTGTAACTTAGCAAGACCATGGCTCAAAATCAGAAGGGTTAAGGATGTAGTTCAGTAGTACAGCACTTGCCCAGCTTATATGATGCCCTAGGTTTAGTACTTAACACTACAAAAAGAGAAAGAATAATAATGCTGTATTTTTATTTATGCAACTAATTTAGGTATAGATTTTTTAAAAATCTTATTTGTTTATGAAAATTTTAATTATTGTTTCAAAATTTTTACTCTAATCGTTCTCCTATATTTCATTTCTTCTCTCTTCTGTGTAAAGACATAATCACGTAATAATCTGATGACTATTTCTCTAAATATCTTTTTCTATACCATTACTTGTTTTGAATTGTGATGACTATAGTGGCAAAAGTAGTAACAATACAAAAATAATGTGATCAGCCCGTCCTTTTTTTTTTGGCTATTGGAATTTCCATTTAATAATATATTCTTTCATATCAGAGCCAAGTGTAATCCTAGATCGCTGCAAGTTCAAGGCCAGCCTGGGCTACATAGTGAGTTCAAAGCCAACCTGAACTTGTAGCAAGAACTTGTCTCAAAAAACACATAATCAAAAAACAATATATATTTTCATATCAGTATGTGTAGATTTACCTCTTTTGAGAACTGTAAAATCGTCCAGTATAGTAGTATGCATTCACAAATTATTTAACTGATTTCTTTTTGATGAACGTTTAGGTTGCCAGTTTTTAAAACTTTGTTGTGGTGTCTATGTAGGTGAATCTTTATGAACTCAGAGTATGAAATAGTCTTAATTTTGAGCATACATATTTCAGAATGTTTTATTAATCTATATCTTCATTATTTCCATTATCATTATTATATTTTCATATTACTACCTTTGCTGAAATAGAGAAATATGTAAAGTTAATAATTTTCCTACTTATATAATCATGCTAAATCTTTTTAAATAAATTTTAAACTCTTTTCTGTTAACCAATATTTTATTTGCAGATGAATTTAAAGGTCATTCTTTACTACAAGCAGCAAGAGAAGCAGACCTAGCCAAAGTTAAGAAAACACTTGCTTTGGAAATCATTAATTTCAAACAACCACAGTCTCATGAAACAGCACTGGTAAGATTTTATTAACCCATCTTTGGGACTATAATTGTAATGCAAGCACAAAATAATGTTTTTCATTTCAAAAACCTGAAAGTGCCTTTACTATCTGAAATGCCAAGAATTTTCATTTTAATGATGGTTGCA
The DNA here is from genome assembly GCF_000247695.1 of Heterocephalus glaber. Next base: position 5,811,155 of record NW_004624839.1, read on the forward strand.
TTGACTTTTAAATTTGGTTCAGATAATGATTCTTTTCATGCATGAAAGAATAGATATTTGCTTAGTCTTGATTTGAAAATTATTTTACTTGGTCTTTCCCAACCAATGCCTTTATAAAATACAAAATATCATCTTCCTGTTAGAGGCTTTTTTTATGTGTTAAATATTGTATTTCTTATAGGAAATTAAAATATTTTCAAAGATAACTGCATCATTCTTTTGAACAATTATGTTCAATAACTGATTGTATTCATGCTGAAAAATAGTGAGATCATGAATTTTCTGGTCCAGACTGCACAACTTGCCATAAAAGTATGCATTTTCTTTGTCTAATACACTGTGAAAAAGATTCATTTCTTTTCTTTGTCATTGACCACATTACAGCACAGATACAGGACTGATTAGGGATTGCTCCTGAAATGAGAATTTAAGCATATGTGATACTTGTATCATAGGCTTTTATATACTGCTTTGGTAACATTCTTACACATATGTGACACACAAAGGTCAAACCTTAGTCATTATCTACTGAAAACAACATTAAGATTCACTAAACTAAAATGGATCAACTGAATGTCAAACTGGGATTCATGTACATTCAAGCTACACAGCATTATACCAGGAGATACAGAAAGCCACAGACTAAAACTGACGTTATTTTAGAGTACTAATTTTTCTCAATTATAAGTAGTTTTATTTTTAAAATTTTAATATAGACATTAACATAAAATAAAACAGAATACAAAACGTACAATTATTGGAGTAAAACAAAAGATTTCTGATACTGTTTCTTCCTCTAAACTGCTTCCAGTTTGTCCCTTTTTTTGTCAGTCTCTGCACATAAAAGTTTATGGGAATACATTAGTGAAAAGTTTTTAAGAGAGACAACTTGTGTAACCAACAGCTAGTGAAGGCTTGAGTTAGTTCTGGAGTTCTGTAGCTCTGAAGAGATAGTGTCTCATGCTTTCAAAGAAATATACATTAAATACTTATTTATTGGCCAGAGGAAAAGAAATGAGGTCTCTTTGTGCTCAGCTAAGAGCATAATTTCACCAGGGTTTATACGTTTATGTTTAAAGGCTTAAACTAGTAGAACTTTTATACTTGTAGTGTATTTAGAAGGAATATCTCTCATTGATCATTCGATAATGTAAAATATATTATGTTCTGATACTCTTTGTGATAACAGTGTCCCAGATTGTCAGCAGATGCTGTTTAATTTGGAAATCGACTTTTAAATAGAAGCTTATTTTATTAACTTAGTTTTGTTTACTTTATAGCACTGTGCTGTGGCCTCCTTACATCCCAAACGAAAACAAGTAACAGAATTATTACTTAGAAAAGGAGCGAATGTCAATGAAAAAAATAAAGAGTAAGTGTGATTACAGAAACAGCAGTTGTTCAAATCTTGAAGAAATACAATAAAAGCTAGAGAGGAAATTATTTTTCCTTTCTCCTCTCCATAGTTTCATGACACCCCTGCATGTTGCAGCTGAAAGAGCTCACAATGATGTCATGGAAGTTCTGCATAAGCACGGAGCAAAGGTAAGGCACACACCAAGAGAGAAGTGCCAGACTCAGCACTGAACAGCCAGCTGCTCTTCAGACTACTACTTTTCTCTCTGATTTTCCTGAAGAAATATATTTCTTCAGAAAGGACTGGTAGTTTATATTTAAATTCATAGATTCTCCTAAAAAGCTGATTTAAATCTTGATTCTAATAAAAATAATTAGCTGTGTTTCCTTGTCCTTTACTATCAATCTTCTGTAAATGCAATAAAATATAGCTTCAGCCATTTGAAGTAGATTTCAACCTCACATACATTAATACGAGAATTGGTATATTTTGATAGTCAACATTTCAATATAGTTTATAAGAAAATAATTTATGTAAACGATAGTCAAAGTATCTCTGCTTTTTTTTTTAAGAATAAAGAAGTTAAGGTTTTCTAATATTTAAGTCATTTTGACTGTGGCACCCTATTTAGGTCCATGTGTCAGCTGAGATAAGTCATAGCAGATACCAGGGTTTCCTGAGAAAGAATGAGTCTTCCATAGTGTAGAGGGACTGAGTTGCAGCTCATATGTTCACTTCCAGAATTTGTGACATATTAGCTGTTCATCTCCCTCAAGTAATTCAGTTTCAGAATACCATTTAGATAATGCCAATAAAAATAATTACTAAAATTTTGTATTTCTTTAGTGTAGAGGTTGAGAAAATTATTATTGCTAATTTGAGAGACTACAAATGTTCTTTACTCATTGGTGATTGGAAAAAAACTATAAGGCATATATATATTTTTTATCAGATCATATTATAGTTAATTTTGACCCCTCTTAACAAATATTGGCATGTAACATGACCAAGACTGCTGGCTTTTTTACTTTTAAAATTATTGTATTTACCTTCATGCAACAATTTTTTAATTATTACTGTTAGTCTATCCTAGCATTTTGCATCCTGTTACTAATGAGTTGTCTACTGTAATTATTAATAGTTTTATTAATATTAATTATGGCTATTCTAGAAGTAAGTTGGTAGGTATATTTTTTTAGTACAATCCCTTTCAAAGACATACCCCCAATTGGCCCCACCTCTTGAAGGTCCCAACTACTTCCCACTAGTGCCACCCTGGGAACCACACCTAGGGACCAAGCACATAGGCCTTTGGAGGATATTCAGCATCCCAACTATAGCAACAGTATTTAACAAAATTAGCTTTTTAGGGTTTGTGTAAAGAGAGATTATACGAAGATAATGTTTCTTATCTTCAAGCTAAAAAGATTTTAATATGCCTGCTCCCTCTTCTAGTCTCTGTCTACCAGGAAGAGACTGTTTTACGTCCCTATCTTCTGTTCCTCTTTCATAGAATTATTAAATTTATTAATTTTTTTATTGTTCACTTTCAAAGTGTCCTGGTTTTAGTAAAAAAAACCAAAAAATCACTGAGTCTCTCTAGCTAAAGGAATACAGAGAGACTTTTCAATTCTTATGTTATTTGAAATCACGTTTTAGATTAAAACATACACATGTTGATAGTTAAAGTTACTATGATATTAGTTAACAATAAATGCCTAAGTACCAGAGTTATGAAATGGTTCATGATTAATACCTTTAAATTTAGGACAGAGAGAGAGAAGACACAGCCTTAAAGTTAGTGTTTGAGATTAGGCTATTCATATTGAATAGAATATGAAAGGATTCCTCTCTGCCAGTTCCTTGTAATTCGCAGAACTGTTTTGGCATTTGGAATCATAAAGGTATGCCCTATACATTCAGAAGATGTGAATCTGTTCTCTATATTACATTCAGTTCCTCCATATATTTTTTTAGACAGATCCTCTTCCAAGACATAGTATGTTTCTAATGTTTAGAGATACTGTATGCAATTTGGTATTCAGCTGATCTGCTCAGACACTGGAGGTAAAACAGGCTGGTGTTGGATTTACCGAGAAACATTACATCTGTAAAATCCATAGAATTTGCTAAGGTATTTCCAAGGGTCATCTAGACCAACAGCTAATTTTACTTTAAGCAGTGATTGTAGAAGTTAACATCTTCATAAAAATGGGAATCCAGTATAATTGAATAAAATGGAACATAGCAGGCCTATCAGATTTTGATTAAAAATGAAGAAAAGGAAAATGGCAGAGGAGTAAACTTGGGAATGTTTTAAATGGCATGCTAAAGGATTCAACTCTATTTGAAAGTATTAAATAGCTGTTAATTTGAGATTTTAACTTTGTATTTTAAAGGAGTAACCCTCAAAGCATATTTCCAAACTTAAACTGGATTGGGGGTTTTCATTAATCTAATTGAATAACTTAGTATGTTTCTTAACAAATTTCCAGAAAAAAAGTTTCAGCTTAGAATATTTGCAATTTTCAGGGGGTTTTATCATGATAAAGAAGTAACAAAGAAATATTTATAGAAAAAAATCTAGTTTGGCAGCCTGTGTGTTTTCTTTTTTAATCTAATGGCTGTGCTTTTGTGTTGTTTTGTATAGTCATTTTTCTACTGGAAAATGTGATAGAGTGAAATACCTTGGTATTTCATGATGTTTTGTGAAAGACAATTAAGAATTTAAATGAACCTTATCTGAACAAGAGAGACAGTTTTACTGGTAATGATGAAAGACTGGGAATACAGAGACCAATTATTTTGAAACCTTTGTTTTTCTAGCCTTCTGTTCAAGGGGTATACACAAATATTTTGAATAACCAGTGTATATTTGAGAATTTACTATGTTCTCTTATCAGGAGCTTTCTAGTGAACTTAGAAAACATAAATAAATGTCAGTATTCTCAATAAGCTTAGTTTAATGTGGTAAAGCCACTCCAGTATTGTAATTTAAAAGACAGAGAATTCTAAACTGATAGGTGTTCAGAAAGGGAGTAATGGTTAAAGCTTCAAGTAATCAAGGAAGACTTCTTAGGAGAGGAAAGACCTAGATCTCATAATTGCCAAAGACAGAAAGAAGGGATTCTCTGAAAGAAGCAGCATGTTCAATAAGCATGAACTTTGGTGACTGAAACAGAGGATATTTATGAAGACATCCTGGAAGATAGATTAGTATCAGTTAGGTATGACTCAAAAGTTTAACATTTTCTTTGTCTTATAACTAGCCAATTTGTTCTTTTTCCTATGTAAATGCTTCAAGGTTTTAAAAATGGAACATCCAAACCCTCAAATCATTTTTTGGATAAATATCCTTGTAATTCAGTCAGGGTATTCTATTATAGGGTGAGCATACCTAATCTGAAAATATGAAATCTAAAGTGCTTCAGAATCTGAAACCCTTTTAGTGTCAATGTGACTCAAGTGAAAAATTCCATACCTGATCTCATATGACCGGTCAAGTCAAAACGTAGGTGCACTAAACATAGGGTATAAAATTACTTTCAAGCTATATATGTAATGTGTGTATGAAACAAATTAATTTTCTGTTTAGATTTTGGTCCCATCCTCAAGATACCACCTATGTGTATGCACATATCCCAAACTATGAAAGAATTTGAAATCCAAAACACTAATGGTCCCAAGTATTTCAGATGAGGGACATTCAAATCTGTATAATCTGGTATTTCCTAAAACTAGGGAAAACATATAATTAACTGTTTTGCCAGTGTTTGCTTACATGTTCTGTTGTCTTTCTATGCTGGGCACAACTAGTTAAACCCATTCATTTGAAAGTTTTTGGTGACCATCTTCACCATGACAAGCAATGACCAGACAAGAGTCCCTACTCTCTCAGACCTTACATTCTTGCTGTCCACAAGAGTTGAAGGAAATTGAAAGTGGACAGGAAAGTGATCATTCAAGGAAAGGAAGGCTATGTTGTAATTTTGAGTTAGGTAGTCAGAGAAGGGTTAGTAAGAAGATGTTTTTAGAACTAGTGAGCAAAGGTTACTAATAGTCAATGCCCACAGCACTTTTCAGAAAGCTTTCACAGCTGATTTTTCTTATAGGAATTTTGTTTGCTGGGGTATAAAATGATGCTTGATTTTTTTGTGCCACCCAATGATTTTTCAGATGAATGCACTGGACACCCTTGGTCAGACCGCTTTGCATCGAGCTGCCCTCGCGGGTCATTTGCAGACCTGCCGCCTCCTGCTGAGTTATGGCTCTGATCCTTCTATCATTTCCTTGCAAGGCTTTACGGCAGCACAAATGGGAAATGAAGCAGTACAGCAGATTCTGAGTGGTGAGTTAAAAGATAAACTGTGTTTTCCACTTTCTGTCCTATTTCTGCTGACATACTCAAACTTTACACTTGTTTTAAGTCACTCCTTGAATTATTTTCTTGGCCTCAATTTTTTTTATGCCTTTTTTTGCATTCACTTTAGGCTATGACCTTCCCCATGTCCCTTTTGTAGTAGGATGAGGTAGGTTTCAAAAGAAAAAAGCAAACATTTTTTAATATTTGTAGTTTGAAACTAAAAACCTGACATCATCAGAGGTGATGGAAAATTCATAAAAACTGGAATTATGGTAGATCTAGAATCAATCAGATGGAGAAAATTTTATAAATCAAGACTGGGATAATGACCTTTAATTGTTCTTATGTATATAATATTCTGATATATTTTTGTCATTCTTAATTATACCATTATGAAATTAATCGTATTTTTTTTGGTTTAAATATAATTATAAAAATCTTTCTGAATGTCTTAGTGCATGCCTACTACAGCATGAGGTATTTAAATTAGTTTTTTGAAGGAGATCAAACATAAAACTGATATGAAAATAGGCATTGGCTTCCTAAGTCCCAAAATTTGAGAAGTAACACAATCAACCTACTGAAAAATGAAAACTAGGCACAAAAGAAATTTAATGGAATTTGCTCTTCTTTCCCTTCTTTTTAATTTCATCTGTGGATTTTATCTACTATAGAATGATATAAACTGGAAAAATAAAGTAGAAAAGGCTACAGATTAGTAATCAGAAGTCCTAGCTACTTTTTCCTACCTATAGTCCAATCATCCTCAACTCCATCAAACACAGGGCCCTCTTTTTAATAAATATTTTTATTATGCAGAAGTGAAGGTCATAGGTGATACGACCTAATCATACAAATACCTTCCCAAAAATCTATATAAAACACCCCACAATAATATAAGGAAGAAAATAATAGTAAGTTACAATAAAATAACTTGTAACTATTGTGTAATAGCTTGGGCATGACTACACTAGAAGACAGAAATTGACCCTACAAATTGTAAAGGGCCCCAAGAAGTCCAACCTGGATGAGAACCACTGCTACATGGTAAAAACACAGGACCTCCTGAGGCACACAGAGATCATAAGTATATGTTGTTAGGGCTGAATCAGAGCTAAATAGCTTCATGAAAATAATTGTACAACTTTGGGAAAACTATTGACTAAGACTTATTTTTCTTGTGCTAGTTTATTCTTTGATGGCAGTAATTTTACTTGAATCTTATAGATGATAATCTTCACACAGTGAAGGAAAACCTATAGAGCATCTTCACTATGAAAATGAGGAAGCTTTCTGAAAGAATGAAATTTTCCATTGTGGGATTTCAAGTTTGAACTACTAAATGCATGATTGTTACTTCCTGTTTGTACAGAGCAGTGGAATATTTGCTTAAAGAAGATATTACTATTTGACTAAGAAATATTTCTGCCATCTTAATAAATTCTAACAACTTTCTATTGATTTTTTGTTAAAATATTCTAAGTTTTTCTCTTATACTTTCAGAATTATTTAGAATAGGATTTTAACTAAGTTTGTTTTTTGTACCGGGGATGGAACTCTAGCCCTTGGGCTTGCGAGGCAGGCGGCGGAACCACTGAGCTAAATCCCCGGCCAAGTTAATTTCTTAAAGTTGTAACCATAAATCAGGCAAACAGCAATCACATCAAAATTGCTAATAATACTTTACATAATTTTTAGAGATAATTAACAAAATGAGGAAGAATGAATTGAATAAATCAAGCAGATTAGATCCATATTTTTTCATATAATGATTTTTAAATGTCTTATAGATAAATGCAGTTAAAATATGTGACTTCTGGTTGAAGTTAGTGAATCATAATTGAAATCTTTTTCAATTATTTTGATAATTCTGCTTTAAAATTGATTTGCAAAGTTAACATTAAAATAATTAAATGCCTAATTTAGAACATGGCAGAAATTCTTAATGTTTCATTAAGAGAGATACTACAAATAATAAAAATAGATGGTGAAAACCTGTTACAAAGACATTTTTTTTAATAAGAATTGTTTCATGTTTGGAAGAGGATATAATTTTTAAAATGATTTCTACGAGATACTTGTGTATTGATAGATTGAGAATTGCACACCAGCTGATCTTCACAATTTTACCTACATTTATTAATCTAATTTTAGGATATATCTGTATTGACTCCTAAAAGAATGCATCAATCACGTAGTATATATAATAAGGTGTTAGAGTTCAGTTCTAGATAGTATTTTTAAATTTCTTTTAAGTATAATTGCAGGGCCGGGGATTTAGCTCAGTGGTACCGCCACCTGCCTCACAACCACAAGGTCCTGAGTTCAATCCCTGCTACAAAAAAAAATATATATATATATATGTATATATATATGTATATATATATATATATATATATATGTGTGTGTGTGTGTATATATATATGTATATAATTGCTATACCAGATTTGATATCAGCCTTAAAAACATACATTTTTTAACATACCAAGTCAGTAGCTTTCAGAAGTTTCTGTTAATAAAGTTTTCATTATAAACTGCTGGTAGTATTTATGTCAAATTAGTATCTGAGTAAGAAACAAAAATAAGCAGTTTTTGATTTTTTGGGGTTTTTTTTTTTTTTTTTTTTTTACAAATCAGCATTTTAAAATATCATTGCAGAAGATTTGGCTGCTTTCTCTAGACTTGCTCTCTCTAGTATGGTAGCCACTAGCTACATGTGACCTCACTTAAGTTTGGTAAAATCGGGGCTGAGTTTTGGTTCAGTTACAGAGTAACCCTCCACCATGCAGAAGGCCCTGAGATCCATCCCCAGTGCCACATATGTACACACACAAACCAGCAAAATACACCAAATTGAAAATCATTTACCAGTCACCACTAACCCGAAAGAACCAGTCTGTAAGGGATTATTTGAAAATAATGAACTGCATCCCAGCCTTAGAAACTTTTAAAAAATTCTAGTAAGCCAGACTAGGATCAGAGAGAAAAAATTAGAAGCCAGTCTTCAATCTGTGACTATAGGTAATGTCTTTGATTTCATATTCTGCAGAAACTACTGTACTAAATATTTTACTACTGTAGTACTTTGCATATCAGCTACTCTTCTTTTCCCTATGTTCCCTTTTTAACTTTATCTTTTATATTTCTTTTAATTATATGTAACTTTGTACAAACTTCCTGGACTATATATACTACCTTCTTCCAGTTAATACTTTGTTCATATTATTTTTAAAAAACACGTTAGAAATTTGACAGAGGGTACTGAGGAAACATGACTAGGAAATCAAAAACATTTGATACACTGGTGTCACAAAGTGTTGTAGCCAAGTTTTGCCATACATTTGTTACGTAAACCTAGGGAAGCCACCTGATTTTTACTACTTAATTGTTGAATTTTTCTGAACCTATTTAAAGAATTATAATAATACAGAACTCCCCAGTTTCTACAGTAATTAACATATTCACAACAGGTCCGTAATTTGTATGTTCTCTCTGCTGGGGGGCTTGAACCACAGATGGTACGTGCATGGCTGTCCCATTGGGCAACTTTGTATTCTATTAAAAACAAGACTAGGGCCAGGGATTTAGCTCAGTGGTTCTGCCGCCTGCCTTGCAAGCAGAAGGACCCGAGTTTGATCCCCAGTACCAAAAATAAAAATAAAAAATAAAAACAAGACCGATAGGGCCGAGGATTTAGCTCAGTGGTTTTGCCGCCTGCTGCACAAGCGCAAGGACCCGAGTTCAATTCCCCGGTACCAAAAAAAATAAATAAATAAGACTGATAAAAGTGGTTAGATCCTTTTGTACTACCAGTAGTACATGCCACCCAATGTGACAGACAGTGGTTCAAGCTGATGGGAACATGATAGTCAATATCTTTACTTTCTATTCTTCCTTCCTCATAGTTCTTAGAAGCATCTTACATATGCATAAAACATGTTATTAATTGGAAAATTATACCTTTTATTTAGTCAGTCTTCTTGAAGATAAGTGTGTCAATTTCAAATTGTTCTTAGAATTTAAAAACTCAGCATATTAATTTCTCAATGTTAAAATCTAAAAATATCCTAAGTTGTAACCCTACATACATAAACAACCACCCCTTTTTGTTTGTTCGAATGATAAACTAAAAATACTACCTGTAGATATCCAAAGGATGTTCAGTGAGTTTTATCAACTATCAGAATCACTGTTTTAGAGACATAGTAGACATACAGAGGCATTCTTGTAAGTGCAGTATGTACATGCACAATTAGGAAGACAGATGAGACAGGAAAGAACAATAAACGCAGCCAAAAAGAGAATAAGGTTTAACATACACATTGATCCCAAATAAAATGGCATCAAAATTGACTCATCAAATACTTTCTGAATGTTCTCCAGATATAATGGAATAGAAAAATGAGGATCTGGTCCTTTTCTCAATAATTCCATAAACTAACAAATGTAAGATAATTTTCTTTCAAAGAAGTACTTTAGAAATCTATTATATGAGACACTCTCTTAAATCTTTCATCTGCTCAGTATTAATGTGATCAAATAGTTCATCTTCCATTGAAAAATTCTCAAAACTTATTCTGTAAAAGCCACTCTCCTGAACAAAGCACTTTAGAACTAACATATTGCTTCTAAAATCTAAAACCTTTTCATAGCATCACCTGATCTTCCAACTTGGATAGTAGCCTCAAAACAGTTATCTCTGATCATAAGATAATACAGTCTTAAGTCTGCTCTTTATTTTTTACAAACTAATTTGTCCCCTTTTCAACAGAAACCACCTCTCAGTTTTTAAGTACAAAAATGAAACTATTACATCATGATTGATCCAAAGTTACACGTAGTAGAGACCAGTCTAAATTCCTGTCTCCTGGAGCCCAGGCCTTTTATGTTACGTGTTTGCTCATTATAAAAGACACACTTGCCAATCATGGTGGTGCACACCTGTAATCCCAGCAGCTAGGAAGAAGACTGAGGCAAGAGGATCAAAAGTTCAGAGCCAGCCCAGGCAACTTAGTGAGACCCTGTCTCAAAATTTGAAAATAACAATGACTAGAGATAACACTCCATCCCCAAAGAAAATAATGCCCCAGCCTTCCCCCCAAAAAAGCCACATAGTGACTATGAATGTCTTTTGGCTGATATATTATTATTATAAATTTTCTTTAACAGTTTATTTTATTTAGGCCCATGTGAAGTGAATTTCTGGTCTGCTTATATTGGATTAATCAAAATACCTCATTTGTTAGCCTCTAGACCTAATAGCCCAATTTAATTATATTCCATTTAGCATTAGTATCATGCCTTCCAATTATACAGACATTTTAAATTGCATTTCCCTGAAGCCATTCAATAAATGTGAGTTAAACAAATGTCTATAGTAGGCCTTTTTTGTTCACTAATTATACATTCTAAGATCATTCTGATTTCAGGAGTAGTGTTTCCATTTTACATTGGAGACACTGAAGCTAAAATTGAATATTAAGAAGAAAAATTGAATATTGAGTAGTAAAAATCAGGTGGCCTCCCTAGGTTTACGTAACAAATGTATGGCAAAATTTGGCTACAACACTTTGTGACACCAGTGTATCAAATGTTTTTGATTTCCTAGTCATGTTTCCTCAGTACTCTCTGTCAAATTTATAACCAAGAAATCTGAGGGATAGTATAGTAAGGATAGAGAAGGACTTGTGTGTATTAAAATTTATTTCAGTTTGGCTTTGGATGAGATAGATATAGATTGAGGTAAGAAAGTGCTTAGTTCTTACCTGAAAAAGATTGGGCAAAGCATTTACATTACATCAGAAATTTGCAACTCATTAATCTCTTTCTACTCACTAAATAATTTTCCCTACTTGACTGCTCTGTAATTCTCAAAGATCAAGTGTAACATTTCCTTTCTTTTATGCAGAGAGCACACCTATCCGTACTTCTGATGTTGACTATCGACTCTTAGAGGCATCGAAAGCTGGTGATTTGGAAACTGTGAAGGTAAGTCACTTCCCTTGATGTTTGTGTTGGCACTGTTAAACTTTGCAGCCCAGTTCATTTTTAAGCTTCTAAATAAAACTACTCAAAACCAAATAATAAAATCAAAACCAAAATTTTAAAATGGATAGAGTATATCTATAGATAGGAGAAATCTTTACCATTAAGAATTTCCCAGTATATATATGACTTATAACAGTTAAACCATTAGAAAAAATATTTAGCTATATAAACACACACCTGTACATGTGCTTATATATGTGTGTGCTTTTTAGTCCTTTGTCTTCAGGTAACAAGGAAGTGTTTTTATTTTCATTTATATCATTTAAAGCATTATTTTAGGTCACAGTCATAAAATATGTGAACTAGTTCAAATCCAGATATTAGGATCACATTTGAAATGATGTTTCTCGATCTTCTCCCAGAAATTCTCGCATTTATTTTAGGAAAGCATTCTTATGATCCCTAAACCATTAGAAATTATTTATATGCAGATGATGGTTTTTCTTTTCTATGTGACTGTACTTGCTGAGAAAACATTATCACTCTTTATTTGCAGTATAGAAACAGTGGTTGTAGATTTATTTTTTTGAATTAAAATTCTAATATTGAATTTTTTAAAACTACAACTGCTGTCACTAATCATTAAGGATAAAGTTAGCAGAAAGGATAATAGTTTTTATTTTTATTTGGGAGTCGATCTTTGGTCTTCTTTATTTTTAAAGAAAAGCTAATTGCAAAATTAGTATTTACAGTAATATTACTTTTTACAAACTAGTTTGTCACCTGTCATGAAGCAAACTTTTCCTTATTTTTAGCAAAATAATGTTAGCATTCTGATGACATACACTAGTTGAAATGATAATAAGCAGTAATCTCTGTTGCCTAGAAATTTTATTTTAGTTTCAGTATGTGGGCACTTTCCAGATCTCTTCCATCTTACAATAGTGTCTACGTTATTTTTTTTTTTTTTTTTGATACCAGGGATCAAACTCGGGTCCTTGCACTTGCGTAGCAGCTGGCGAAACCACTGAGCTAAATCCCCAGCCTCTACGTTGTTTTTTAAAAAGTAAATTTTAGTTGTAATAGCCACTGGGGAAATTTTTTCAAGTTCTCTTAGATCTAAAACCATATTTTTTTTTATCATTTGAAATGTATCCTAATAATAGAAAATCTTCAAGCAATTAGGATTCATTTTCTTTATTATGACATGATCATCTCAGCACTAGAATTGCTACATATCCTCATTATAATCAGCATTTTGAAATATATAGTTTTTAGGCAAATACATACTATAGCTTTCAAGTTTGCTAAACAGTACATTCACAGTGAAAGTCAAATGTATTTTTGGTAAATAAAATTATTTTTTAAATTTAATGGAATGGAATGTCAAAGCAGCACAAATTGAGAATCAGACCTGATAAATTTCTCTCACAAGAGCTTTAGAAAATAGTAGAAGTATTAGAAGAAAAGGCTGTTTGCAGAATAATGAATTTGAAATTGTGAAAAATAGGAAGATATAAAATTGTCTTGGCATTCAACAAGAAATGAAACAGATAACTTACAAATATTAAAATGCAAATATTTAGTAAGTAGGATGGGCTTTTGCTTTTTTAACCTCCCAAAATTGGTTATTTTATTCCCTGCCACATCCCAATTTTCCAGTATTCTCTGTAAAAATAGTAATGATCATTTAGAATATAAGAACCAAGGGAAAAAGCAACATCAGGGAGCAGCTGCAATGCTATAAGACTTCGTAGAAGAATTTTACTACCAATTTTTGTAGTCTTTCTTTTTAGTTTATATATTCTTTATATTCACATAATTGTATTTATCTATTCTCTTTATTTGTCTGTTAATGTAGCCACAGACTTACAGAAATGATACTTCACCTAGCCAGGTAATAATGGCTCTTTGGATTTTAGAGGCTGGTGCTTTTTCATATAGATTTAATGACTTTATGCTGGCCAGACTTCCTCCTGTCATGTGAAAATTACTCTATCTTAAAGCTCTTCGTTTTTATCTTACCAGTGTGAATATTCCTTGTCTTAGTGCATTTGTGCTGCTATAACAAAATACCATAGACTGAGTAATTTATAAACAATAGAAACTTAACTTCTTTTAGTTCCAGAGACCTAGAAGTCCAAGGGTCTAGGCTCTGGCAGGTTCAGTGTGTGGTGGGGACCTGTCATTCTGCTTCCAAGATGGCACCTTGTTGCTGCATTCCTTAAAGGGAAAAAGATGCTATATCCCCATATGGCAGGAGGCCAAAAAGTGCAAAACGATGTGTGTGCCTCTTATAAGGTCCTTAATCCCAGTGACTTAGCCTCCTAATGGCTACAGACTTTGAAACCATAGCACTCTTACTCAGTATATAAGTAGAAAAAGATCTTTTGGGTTCTTCGTTTTTATATAATAGCACATTACAGTAGCAAGGTGGGAGCAAGGTTTGCAAATAACCTAGAAATTCCTGCCCGTCATCTTGGTAGCCTGTAAGATGTCACTGTTTTCTCTACTTTGACTTTTTTTCTTCTCATTAGTTTTCTTCTTTTTCTTTTTTTTGGTGCTGGAGATTGAACTCAGACCCTTGAGCTTGGGAGACAGGCGGCAGCGCCACTGAGCTAAATCCCTGGCCCGCATTTGTTTTCTTCTTATCACTTCCTTGAAGTTAAATAATTAAGAAAGTGAACAATGATATATGATGTTTTGCTAAAAGATCAAGAGATTAAAAATCAGTAAAACAGTTTGAATCTTTGTGCTACCCCTTACCATCTATTTGAACAGAATAAATCACTTAAACTCTCTGAGTCTTGGTTTATCTGTAAAATGAAGGTACTGATCAACTTCACAAATAGATATAATTCCCTCACTGAAAGAATGTGATGCTCTTTTACATTATTGTTCAAATATTGTTATTATAATTTGCCTATCACCTCCAGTGATGCAGCCTCTCATTCCTTTCTTTGCTTCTTACTGCTTTGTAAACAAACATAACTGAGCTCATAATCTATATTCTGTGGAAATGGTAACATTTAAAGGGACAAAAGAAGACAAGAAATTTGGAGGAAATCTCAGAAGGAGATGGAAGTAAGGGCCAAAGCTAGAGTGTGATTAAAATAATTTTGATTTATGAGGTTACACATCCCCCCCCCCCCAAATCAAGTAAAGCATTGACTACAAAGCTTTTTGCTATAGGGCCCACATGAGTGGCCCAAGCAGAAAAGTAATCTTTTCCGAGCCCTTTTGCTTGCTTAGTCCACATTAGAGGGAAAAGAACTCTGTAGTTCTGTAGTCAGCTGGAGTTAGTCTCGTTTGAGCAAATAGCTAATGGCATCCTAATACAAGCAGATACACTATGATAAGCAATCCCAGAGAACAGAAACTTCCAAAGATGCAAATATTTGATTGGCTTGGAAATTGTGAGTTTTTCTATGTGAGTAAGATTTGGGCCAGGAAATGTTGACAAAGATTAAATTACACCACACATAGTTAAGAGTTTTGGTAGTCATTGTAAAACCATGCGTCATGCTGATTTTTAAGCATCATTTGTATTACCTGTTCTTTGGAGGTAAATATTCATTAGAAAATTACAATATATTCAAGGTGCTACACTATTGTAGAGCAAAGCCTCTGAATAAATATTAATGTTCTTTTTGTGTTTATCTCTATTTCTATACCAAAAAAGCAACTTTACAGCCCTCAAAATGTGAATTGCAGAGATCTAGAGGGCCGGCATTCTACACCCTTACACTTTGCGGCAGGCTATAATCGTGTGTCTGTTGTGGAGTACCTTCTGCACCATGGTGCTGATGTCCATGCCAAAGATAAAGGGTAAGTGTTCAAATTTAGCTGTTTAGGATCTTTCTCTTCATATACTTCACAAAAAGTTTTGAAAGTATTTTTGAAATCAGATTTTTTTCCCCTTAAAAAAACTAGTCTGTATGTTTTTTGTTTAAATCATACATTAAAACATTAGAAAGGTGCAGTATAGATAGTGAAAATTCCATTGGCCCACTACCTAGAGATACAATATGAACATTTTTAAATGTAATTCTCCAGCTGTTTCAGCTGTGTATACCAGTATGTGCGTGCTATAGCATGGTGGTTTTAACACAAATGGTGATGCGGTTCTACATAGTCTCTTTGCCTTTCACCTTGAATGTGTTTCCATATTGGTTTTCAGTTGTTCATCTCACCCTTTTAATACCTGCATATAGGATTTTATTGCATTATATGAATGTTTTCTCATAGTTTGTGATTTACTGTTTATCCCTTTATTTTTTATTAAAAATGTATAATCTCTTCCAAAAAGAAGCCATCCATTCCAGAATCATCAGTATTAATAGAAATACAATTTTATTTTTACTAATTCAACTATTCTATGTCTTTATATTAATTTGATAAATTATTTGACTTTATCCAGGCAAAGCTTAAAGTAGCTATGGAAGCTACTTAGAAATGCAAGGAAATTTTCACTGAGATTAATTTTTGTATTCTGAGTTAATTTCATATCGTCTCAGTATAAGCCACTACATTTCTGTGCAATTACATAGCACAGTGCTACAGAATTGAACTGCACAATTTAGGCTTCAGTTAACCATTTTGCTTTTTAAAGGATATATCAAATATGAATATTCAATAACGGTATCACTAGCTCTTTGAAAATACTGTAGCACATTTGAGAGCAACCAGTATTTGTTTCTGTTGCCTATTTTAGCACCTAGCATATTTCATCACAAAACATATTCTAAAAAGGCACCAATTTCTAAATAAAAAGGCACTTGATGATACCTTGTTTTTCCATGTCTAAAGTACAACTTAACCTTATCCTTTCTGAGGGTAGTTATGGTACTGGGGATTGGACCCAAGGCTTTCACACTGAGCTGTATCCTCTTAACCCCTTTGCACTCTTTTTGTTAGTGTATTTTGGTTATACAGATTAATGGGTTTCATTTTGGCAGATTTGTACATGGACATAACACATATTAATCATCCCCCAGGATACCCCTCATTCCACTCCCTCTTGTTTCACTTGTTTTCTTGGGGGAGTCCATGTGTATAATGTATTTTGATTATATTCATACCCCTTCTTAGCTACCCTTGTACTCCCTCTTCTTCCTCTTCCTCCTTCCCCTCCTCTTATCTAATAATAGTCTCCCTTCTGTTTTCTCATCATCATTTTTATATTCTACATCTCATCCCCTTCCCCCCCTTTTTGAGACAGAGTCTCACTGAGTTGCCCAGGCTGGCCTCAAACTTGTGATTCTTCTGCCTCAACTCCCCAGATTGCCAGGATCATAGGCCTGCGCCACCATACCTGACTTGATGTACCCTTTTTTTTTTGGTACCGGGGATTGAACTCAGGACCTTGCACTTGCCAGGCAGGCAAGGCTTGATGTACCCTTTTTATAGGACATCTTTTTTATGCTTTTAGAATGCCAAATGCCTTCTAATTAGAACTGAGAGTCATCTCAGAATAGTTTGTTAATAAATTGAGGCAACTAGACTTTCTTATCTGAGAATTTATAATTAGTATCATTATTTTCCTTAGTGAATACTTTGCAAAATCACTTGCATTGTAAGTTTCCATTGGTTGACATTCAATATATAAACCTCTACACAGAAACCACCAGTGAGTTACTATGAATTTTTAAATAAGCAAAAACAAAAGGTAGAACTTGCCCAAATAAGTAAAATTCCATTGTTTATAAATAAACATAAAATTTTCATTAGTAAAACCCAAATGGGAAGAAAATCTGAGAGATGATAAAACCAGATTGTTGGCTAGTTATGCCTGAAATCACTTTGTAGTGTAGATCTTCAGATTGCCAGGGTAAAAATCTGAATTGAAAGTGCTATATTTATTCTGTAAGTGTATTTCTATATGTATTTCAAGGATAAATGGCTGTGACATATATATCCATCCCCATAAACAGAAAAAAAGTCCTTACATTGAAGGGAACTTTTAAAAATTGTTTTCCTTGTTTAAAAATAAATGACTGTATCTAAAGAGACTAAAGAAAGTTATTCTTATTGAGTGTTCAGTATAGTCAGTGCTACAGAAGAGTATTATTTTATAAGAATCATTTTTAACTCAAGATTTGTTTTACAACTTTAAAATAATTTTCTTTCGTTTAGCGGCTTGGTTCCCCTTCATAATGCCTGTTCCTATGGACACTATGAGGTAGCTGAGCTTTTAGTGAGGCATGGGGCTTCTGTTAATGTGGCTGACTTATGGAAATTTACCCCTCTACATGAAGCAGCAGCTAAAGGAAAATACGAAATCTGCAAGCTCCTTTTAAAAGTATGTAGTTATAAGTAATTATTTTTTATTATTATTTGAATTAGAGTATTTTTCTCTATTAGGAACAGTAAGTGCTGTAGCAACTGCCTCCATTGTCTGTTTTATTCAGAGAAATGTTTGTGCATTATCATGATCTCTACAAAGCTCTGAATAGAGCCTGAAGTGTCTTTCTGAATGAATTTTGTTAAGGTCATTTCATCAAAGTAGGTTTTGGAAAGATTTGGTTTACTTTGTATTGTGTATCTAATATTTACACTATTAATATCAGAAAAATATGGTGTAGTACAAAGAGCAACATATTTTACTCAAGCTGATTTCTTGCCATCATTTTATTGTTAACTCATTCATTATTGCTCTCATTTATATTTTTAAGAACTTAATATCAGATTTTTATTAAAATGTAAGTTAATATGTATATGTGAACTAGTAGACACTAGTAATTATATGCGTTAATGATAATTTGTGGTTTTTAAAAGTTAAATGATACAAAAATGTGCAGACATGTACATATGTAATTTTTTCTCTTTTTAACTAGAGAAAAAAATGTACCTATGAGGTATAAATAAGTCTTCTCCCACCACTTTTTTGAGTCTTAAGAAAAATGCTATATTGGATAATCATTTTTATTATCAGTGATTAGTAAAAATAAATAAATTCCAGGTCACTGTGACTCCATTGTCTAGACTGGATTATTCTTTTGGTGGGGAGCACCAGGAATTGAACTCAGGACCTTGCACTTGCAAGGCAGGTGTGGTGCCACTGAGCTAAATCCCTGGCCCTAGATTAGCTTATTCTTTATGTCCACAGTGGGCCAAGAGCAGTCTATATCAAGCTTGTAATACCCAAAAAAATTGGCATTTCTTTCATAGATATAGATTATTAAAGTTTTTAAATCAAGATAATTTTAATACATTTGTACCTAATTTCATGAAAAACTTTAAAAAATGAAAAAGTCTAAAAAGTGGCTGGGGATTTAGCTCAGTGGTTTTGCCAATTGCTGCACAAGAACAAGGACCCAAGTTTGATCCCCGGTACCAAAAGATAAAAATAAAAATAAAAATAAAAAAATGAAAAGTGGCCAAACTTTTTTTAACTGATGGCATTTAGAATTAATCCCTTTTCCACCTATGTGTTTTATAGTTCTCTAATCTTTTTTCATAATACCTACTAAGTATCTTTATGTAATTGAAATCTGGCCAGAATTAATATCCAGGCCATTTGTAAAAGGAAAAGAGGTTTCCACCGACAACTTGGAGTCTGAAAAGAGGTATATTTTAGTGATAAGTAAAAGATATTCAATACTTTCCCCACTTAATCATTAGCACTGATCCTGCAGCTTTAATTTAGTAGTTAGAAAACTGACCCAATATATTGCTAAGTAAGGAATTTGTAAAATAAAGCAGGATGTGGCTTCTCTTTATGAAAATGCATATAGAATACATAGCTTTCCTCGGTGGCTAAAGGTGAAGAAAATTAAATGAGTAAATATGTGCATACTGTCTGCCTACATAAAGATACTACAGAAAACACAAACCTCATTTGTTATACTTCTTTATAGCATGGAGCAGATCCAACCAAAAAAAACAGAGATGGAAATACACCTCTAGATTTGGTCAAAGAAGGGGACACAGACATTCAGGACCTACTGAGAGGAGACGCTGCCTTATTGGATGCCGCCAAGAAGGGCTGCCTGGCGAGAGTGCAGAAGCTTTGCACCCCGGAGAATATCAACTGCAGAGACACCCAAGGCAGAAATTCAACTCCTCTGCACCTGGCAGGTAAGCATCACCAGTGCATCCAAGCCTTACTTTCCCTTTTTTGGGTACCTCATATGATTTACCAGAAGATAAATAAAATGCTGAGCATGAAGGGAACTACTTAGGAAAATGGTTTTGAGTGACATAATTTAGTATAGTTTCTTACTATGAAAGCTCTTGATTGTGTCATAATATTATTAGTTATTGAAGCAAACAAAATTAAACTTGTAACATTTTTCTGGTCTGTATATGTAAATTTTTTTTCTCTTAAGCTGACATGTTTGCCTTTTTTACTTTAATAGCAGGCTACAATAACCTGGAAGTAGCTGAATACCTTCTAGAGCATGGAGCAGATGTTAATGCCCAGGACAAGGGTGGTTTGATTCCTCTTCATAACGCAGCATCTTATGGGGTAAGCATGCTAAAGTTAAAATCTAGGAGACTTTCCTGACATTGCTTTAGTAAATGTGTGCTACACACTAAAGAAATAGATATCTAATCAATGGCATATCTTAGCACTATTTTATTCTTCTATTTAAGCCTTATCTCAACTTCTCAACTTACCTATTTTTTGGCCAACAGCCATGCTTTTTAAAGCTTTTTGGTCACTCCACATTGTCTAGCACAGTAATAAATGTGAAATGGATATTCAGTTAGTACTTACGGACACAGATAATATATTTTAGTTCTACTTCAGTTATAGTTTAGAAAGTATAAAACCCAGGAGGCTTCTATATAGGTGTGGAAATTATGGTGGCTTAACGTTTATCATCAGCATCTCAAAAGTGTTCAAATAAGTGGTTGAGCAGTAGGTATACATTGTTTCATAGAATCTGATGACTAAATAAAACCCCACAGTGAAAGTCCAGCATCACCTTTAAAGCCATCAGCTGGAAGAAGAACATGTTGTATGGCCTGGATGCCATTTGTCAGAACTGACTGACTAGTAACCAAGGCCTTCTCAGGCTTGATGCCTTACTACAGTAGAAATAACACTAATCTTCACGTATTTTTCTGTTCTTCCATGTCATCTCTGTTTGACCTGTAAAAATCCACATTCCAGGTGTTCTTATAGTTGGATCCACTGTTAACAAGGAGGTTTGTAATTTTGCAAAAGTCTAACAGATTATAAATAAAAATCAAATTAATCAGTTCTTCCTTCTTACTCTCTTCTTCTTTGCCCTTTAAAATATCTTCATCTTCTCAGATCCATTCTTCAAGGACTGGTATTTCAGGGAGGTGACAATCTGAATGCGAGTACTTTTTTTTTTTTTTTTGGTACCCGGGATGGAACTTGGGACCTTGCGCTTGCGAGCCAGGCAGCAGAACCGCTGAGCCAAGTCCCCGGCCCTGAATGCGAGTACTTTTAAGGAAAGCAGTCTAGTTTTGAGTTGAAAAAAAACTATATTTCTAAGTATGATATGAAATAGTTCAAAGTTATGCTTAGTAAATACATTATTAATACTGAAATCTTTTTGAAATTGTAATATTTAAAGTTGCCTTTCCAAAAATGATAAATCTTTTATTAAAATTGTCAGCATTTTCTTTTAAATTTCACATAAAATTCTCAGTTTCATTACACAACAGATATTTCCACTGAAAATCTTGTATACTAAGTATTCTGTTGCTAATATACTACATATATATTTATGT
>NW_004624839.1:5833983-5952593 GCF_000247695.1 Heterocephalus glaber
AAAAAAAAAACATAACCAGAACCCTGAAAAATGTATGAACATACTGTTTCTGCCTAATACACGACCAATATATATTTTTAAAGTCTTAACATGAAATTCTCTCACCTCCAAAAAAGGCCACAAAGTGCATTCACACAAAGTCAGTCTTAAGATAAACCCATTGTACAAAATATGAAGTTAAGGTATACTGAAATGAATAACACACTGGAGTTTAATTGTAGAAGTGTCATACACCAGGAGAGCAATATCCATAGGCAAAGTCTCCTAACAGTATTACAGCAAACATCTTTATAAGGGTCATACATATGATACATTTAAAGTATTAAAAGGTATAGATGACTCAACAGTAAAATTAAAAAACTATATCCTATTAGCACATTTAACCCAAATGAACCTGAATCTATGATATACCATTCAAGGAAACTAGGTCAGAATAAATTTATCAAAATCACCTTGTTCATTTACAAAAGTCAATTAAAAACACTGCCTGCTGAATCAGACAGCAGAAAGCCCCTCTTCTATAGTATTTATTTTGTCCCAGATATTAGTATCACCTTCAAAAAAATTTTAAGGGTCAAACTGAAAATTACCATTTTCTCTACCAAATAAGTGTAATCTGTACTGACCTGGAAATAAATTCAGGCCCAAATTCGTAATGTGAAGTAGAGAAGCAGTAAATTTTTCTAATTTAAGTAAATGATACCTAGGTATGATAGATGATAATTCATGTTCAAAACTAGTAAATTACTGAAAAGTATGTCTTTCAATCTTAATTAAAATAAGGACTGATGTTAACACAATAGATGATCCCCAACTTTCAATGATTCAACTTAATATTTTTCAACTTCACAGTAGTATCAAAGCAGTACACATTCAGTAAAAACTATACTTTAAAAATCAGTCTTTCCCCAGGTTTGCAATATGTAATACTATGGTCTTTTGTGATCCCAAACAGCAGCACTGAGCCCCAGCTCACCTCTGCCCCCAAATGAGGGGGAATGGCTGATACTTTACAGTGTACTTTGTTATGATGTTTAGTAGCTTAGGTGTATTAAATGCATTTTCACCTTACAATATTTTCCACTTATGACGGCTTTATCAGGGCATAACCAATCATAAATTACAGAGAATCTGTATAAAAGATTTTAAAACTACTTTTTCTTTAAAGAGTGGATGTTTTTAAATTACATAAATCTATAAATCTCTTAAAGGTTCCTTTTTGCTCATGTTACATAAATGGCCTTAGCTGGATATTTAGGATGGCAAAGTGCTGGGTGTATTATATTGATCTCAGTGATATTTCAGCTGACCTGGCCACATAGTTTAAATGATGTGGTACTTTATTTGGAATAGAGGCTTCTATACTAAAAGCAAAGCAGCTTATAGAGCAGTTTTAGGTAGAGTGCTACCAAATACCATACTCTCTCCTATTTTCATGTTGAGGAAAATTACTCATTTTTTTAGTCTAGCAAGATCCTGCAGACATCTCTAATGTCATGAAAAGAACCTAAACTTGCAATCTGAACCTTGGAAATGTAGTCTTTATTCTTTTTCTCAGTAACCCAGCAGCCTTCAGGGAGGGCCTTCATCTTTCCAACCTTCACCTTTTTCACTAGTAAAAGTTGGGTGTTGAGACCTTCTTTAAAGGGTTATTATAATGATTGAGACAGTGCATGTGTGAAATGCATGATGTAACCTAACCACATGAAAGTGCAAGATAATACTACTGTCACAGCATAACTCAC
The DNA here is from genome assembly GCF_000247695.1 of Heterocephalus glaber. The sequence goes on from NW_004624839.1 coordinate 5,835,729, forward strand.
TTCTTACAGTGCATTTACCAAGCCAGTCAGGACAAGGGTAGCATGCCACTCCTATGTCTTAGAAATAATCTATATATTTGACCAGCTCCACATCAGATTAAACAGACACAGATTAATTGACTAGGCTGGAGATAAAAATATGAGATGCCTGTGAAAATACATAGTTATTTTCTTATGCAATTATTTATTGGTGATTATTCCTTGATGCATATTTATCCTTTTTCCTCTAGAGAATTCAGTTAGTTGTGTGTTTTTGGGATTACAGACATGTACCACTACACTCAGCTTGTTATATCATGTATGAGATAGGATCAAAAATACAGTGAACATTTAAACTTAAAAATGTATTACACTAAGAGACACATGCCAATAATCCTCTTCAAAATCCCTCTCACCTGGAACATATCCCATCACTCTTCCTACTTTCTGAAGCATTCCTGGAAGTCCTCTTTTGTATCTTTAGTTGAACTGTTATGGCTACCTCAGTGTTCTGAATTGATTCAAAACATTTGCTTTTCTTGGTCATTTTGACTTTAGGGAAGAGCCAGGAGTGATGCAGTGCCAGATCTGGTGAATAAGGTAGATGAGAACACTGTCATGTTCTTATGAACCTGCCTCTCTGTTGGATGTCACTTGGCAGTAGTATTAACCATATTTTTTTATCATACCTTGTAAAGACCCTCACAGAAGAGTTTGCTAGTTTTCTTTCTCAACTTTTTCATTTTCCAATGTTTTCTCTAAAAGTATAGTATTAGAAGAATTATTATGACCTCATTCTGTAAAGCCCTGTAACAGATCGCTTTAGCTGGAGCCCAAGCATGTTTCTCTTCATTCTGTGTCCTACCTTTCTAAAAGTAAATGAAGGCCTTCCCAGTCTTTTATGTTGTGTTTGTCATTTAAAACTTTCTGTCTTGCAGCTGGATTCTGAAACCCTGTTAAACTGACTTTCTCCTGGAGACTTTCCAACAGTTCAGTTCCTTTTCTAGGCTTTCCAGTTCAATACTTGACTCTTATAGAATGAATAGAACCGCGCTGCAGCTTATTTACTGCATTTGTCAGCCTTAATTTTCAGTTACTATTTTTGCCCCAGTGGTATAGCTACTTAAAAGAATTAAAGAGCTCAAGAATTGTGTTTTTAGTCTTCTTGGGCAGTAATATATTCCTTCCTGTTCATTGGTCTTTCAGACATTTGTCAGCAGATTTAACAAGCATGTTTTTTTTAGCATAAACTATAAATTCAGTATAAAGAAAGTTTAATAATACATACTAGATATACAATTGATTTCATACATACACACTTACAGAGACACATAATTTTCCTTGGACTAATTTTGGAAGCCTATGCATATTAGTCTACCAAATTATATTACTCTGCCAATAAACAAGGAAGTAGAATAAAAATAGTTATCAGAAACATAGTGTAAAGAACTTATAACCTCACTCAGGAGAAGCTTGAAATTATTTCATGCTTTTGGATTACCTAAACAAAAACAGCTTTTCCAACATGTGTTCTTTGAATATGGGAGATAAATTACTGGAGTTTAATTTTGTTTTAAGTGATTTTAATAGTATCATACATGGTTACCTCTGTTTTCTTTTGTATTAGAGTCTAAAAATAATTGAACTGTAAAATTAATTTTATATAACTCCTAAAGGATCACAAAACATAGCCTGTATCAGAAGCCCTAGTCCGATTATGCTGCCCACCCCTACATCTCCACTTCATATTGTCAGCATTGTGAAGCTTTTCTTACCAGTTAACCTGTACGAAATCCTTTTGGACATAACAGACTATTTTTTTAGTACCAGAAATCGAACTCAGGGCCTTGCACTTGCCAGGCAGGTGCTGCGCTGCTGAGCTACATTCCTGGACCAATAGACTATCTTTGTAAAATGTTTTATTATGTTACTTTCCCAAAGGCTTGGATAAAAAAGCATTTTGAGTCTTTGGGATAAGTCCCTTAATAAATAGATCAGATCACAGCAAATTAGAAGAGAAATGGGAAGATTAGAAAAGAAGTCGTAGGTATAGACTGCTTGTCTGAGAAATTTGGCAGATAAACCACTAACAGAAGACCTAGAATCAAGTACAAGTTTATGTATTTGTTTTTAATATAGACTTAAATATGCTAGAAGGTTGAATTTTTTTAAAAAGCCTAGGCAGAATTACAAAGTAAAAGAATACTTGTGGAATTAAGATTTTTGGAGAAAGCTAGAAAAGATGGAGTCCAAAATACAGGTAGAGGGACAAAATATTCTTTTTATTTTAGGAGAAACTTCTATAAAGCATGAGAGTGCAGATATAGAAAAAGTAAATTGTTACAAGAATAACAGGGTGCATGATGGTACTTCTAGATGTTCTCATTCTTAACTCTTTGTGTCCTTTTATATTTCCTCAGCATGTTGACATAGCAGCATTACTGATAAAATACAACACGTGTGTAAATGCAACAGATAAATGGGCATTTACTCCTCTTCATGAAGCAGCCCAAAAAGGAAGGACACAGTTATGTGCCCTACTCCTAGCACATGGTGCAGATCCAACTATGAAGAACCAAGAAGGTCAGACGCCTTTAGACCTGGCAACAGTAAGTCCTCATTTCAGATACTGACTGTTGTTCATGATAGTTTCAGAGATGACATTACTTTCTCCAGCTCAATAGGTTTACCTTTAGTGTTTATTTTGTTTAGAATAAGAACAGATTTCCTTAACCCAGACTCATAAACACAAGTATTGCATGCTTTCTCTCCAAAGTGGAATCTAGGAAAAGACAAAGAGAAGAATATGACACAAAAATAGAATGGAGACTGTTAGAGAAGAGGTGCTATTGAGGGGTGGGTGAATATGGTCAAATTATGAGATACGCCTTTATGAATATATCACGGTGAAACCCATTATTTGGTAAAATAATAAGCACTAATAAAAAATTAAAAGAACACATTTTCTCCTGAAAATTTTTTGAAGTTCACATTTGTTATATTTAAAATTTTGTTAAGGTAAACCAAACAGTAAATTAACTTCATTAAATACTTGAAATTAGTTTGAAGAAGAAAACATGAATCATAGGGAAACATATTTCTAGCATGGATCCCCGATTACATTTAGCAAAATATCTTGAACCTTCTATAGATGACATATTATTGTTGAGTAACTAATGTTCATTAGTGTGCATTAATGTTCATTAAAATATATGTAATATATTACACATATAACATATATATACATATATAATATATTTACATATATAATATATATTTGAGATAAACCAAAAAATTATGAAAATGAAAAAGTAAATTAATATACTATAAAAACATTTTTAAAACCAAGAGTTAAATTTAATTGCTAAATTAAACATTGCTTCATCTCCAAACTTTCTGAAAGTCAAGGAATTAATAGTCACAATCATTACAATTTTTAAGCCAGAAAGAATTTTTCCAAGTTATATTCTATTTCATTTCTTTATTGCTGAATAACAGACTATTTCAAAACAGTAGTTTAAAATAATAATGATTAATAATATCTCATGATTCCTTACATTGGTAGAATATTCTTTCACTGAACTCACTTCGGGTCACTTGGCAGCTGCATACACCTGGTAGACGCAGGAACATAAAGATGGCTTCACTAATGTGCCTAGGGCAGAGGTGGCTGAAGGATAGAACTACTCTCTATGTCCCCACATGGTGTCTCATCATTAAGTAGTCTTGCTACAGTGTTTTGTTTTTGTTTTGTTGGGGTTTGTTTTTTTTTTGGCATTTCAAGAGAGAGATGGCAAAAGCTATCAATCCTCTTAAAAAACTCCCACCACGTTCTCTTGTGCATAGCAAGTTATGAGCAGCCAGCCTACATAAAAAAGATAGAAAAATAGACTCTACCTCCTTTAAGGGCAAACCAAAGATTTTGTAGTGGTCTTTAGTCTACCAGTGTCCTTCCCTATGGCCACAAGCTATGTATATTTCTCTTACATTACTGTATTCACAGTCCTCCCAAGCTGGCCAAGTGGCTGTCACTGGTACATAGCAATTCTGAAATCCAGTTCAGGCATATCTTTTCAGAGCCGTCTATTCAGCAGTCAGGGAATAGTCCTTGATTAGAGCCCACTTCTGCTCCCAAGGAGTGGTTTTCATGGTTTTCTGTAGCACTGGCTGTGTCTTCTGAATCACCCTACTCTTTCCATAAGAAATGGTCCATATTTACAGCTAAATGGCTTTTGCAACCTGTTCCTTGCTCCTAGAAATGTGGGAACTGATAGCCTTTCTTCATTTTGATTTATCTGTTCCTTTGGTCCCAACTGGTATAGTTATAAATTTGAATTTCCTGTCAAGTTATAGTCATTGCATTGGACAGCATAGACCAACCAAGCACAACCATAGACCTCTTCACAGTAAGTCCCTCTCTGATTTGGATTGCAAGTCAGGGTACTGTGGAGCAGTGCCCTTAGAGAATCTTTTTCATCTAGCTCAGAGTTCAAAATCTACCACCTTAAAGGTCTTGTTAAGGCTTCTCAGTAATATATCCAAACCAGTCAATTAATTTTTACTTTGAGGCCATATTTTATTATTAGCATTCTATGTTTTGGGGGGTTTTTTGGTACCGAGGGGATTGAACTCGGGACCTTGCACTTGCGAAGCAAGCGAAGGAACCACTGAGCTAAATCCCCGGCCCAGCATTCTATATTTGATCTTTAGCCTGGACTGTTTTTCCTTTGAGAAATTCTTGCTGGTAGGAAGGCTGAGGATGAGGAATAATTTTATTTTCCAACTTAGCATATCCTAGGTAAATATTTTTCCTTAAAGAGAATAAAATAGTTCCTTTCTTAGTTCATTTCTCTCCTGCTATACCTTATTATGGGCAAATAAAACAAGTTGGTTTAGTCTGCAGAGTCAGCATTCTTGAAATCTAAGACAAATCTACAAGTTTCTTAGGTTCATTTTGCCTTTCATAGTACTTCATTTGCCAGTGCTTGCAGATACTTTACTACACAATATCACTTCCCATCTTTAGCCTTCAATAGTAACTGCCTGTCTCCAGCTCCCACTAACAGTCACCATGCTATACTAATGACTCCAGCCAAAGCCACACCATAGGTTTTTGTTACAACAAATTGCTATTTCCATATACCAATTCCCATGCCTGGCATTCAAAGAAAAAAATTCACAAAATGTTTGCGTATTTAATGAAAAACTTAACATTTATAATACAGTGTTTTGTGGTTTTTTTTTTAATTATTCTTTTTAGGCTGATGATATCAGAGCTTTGCTGATAGATGCCATGCCCCCGGAAGCTTTACCTACCTGTTTTAAACCTCAGGCGACTGTAGTGAGTGCTTCTCTGATCTCCCCAGCATCCACCCCCTCCTGCCTGTCTGCAGCCAGCAGCATAGATAACCTTACTGGCCCTTTAGCAGAGTTGGCAGTAGGAGGAGCCTCCAATGCAGGAGATGGTGCAGCTGGTACAGAAAGGAAAGAAGGAGAAGGTGTGTAGAACCTCTGAACACTGACTTCTTTACATCTCTTTTAATGGAACAGATTCCCTTTTACTGTTGTTAGTTATCGAACATGTCACTTAGAAATATCCTATCTGTAAAGTTTTGAACACATAACATCTGACAAGAAATACTCCTTCATAGAAAGCTGCTAAGATCCTTGGCATCTACATTGTTATTTATTAATACTGTATTCTAGTATGTCCGTTTCTAACCATAGTATCTTACTGAGTGCATGAGTCTATTGAGTGAGTCTTAATACTGAAATTACATCAGAAAACAACTGATTATTTAAAGAATGTACACTAAAGCTATAGTACATTTTGATTTTTTTAATTAGTTAAAATATTAAGTTATCCTATATAAAATAGCATTTTATGCTATTAAAAGTATAATTAAAATATTCTGTCCCTAGATATATTATAGAATTACATAGTCTAAGTCTATATTCTAGCTGTATTATTAGTTAATACATATACTACTGATGTAATAAAGCACTCTGCTTTTATTTCTCAGCCAAGCTCAGATATAACTTGAAATATTGAATTAAATTTATGTACTCTGAGTTATGTTATACTATATAGAATGTTCTATATAACCAAGGAACATGTCTTTAAATAGATACTAAAAGTTTCTTTAGATTCATAAAACTTCTTTGAAAATCTTTATTTAGTATGTTTCTGTTCTAGTTGCGGGTCTTGACATGAATATCAGCCAATTCCTAAAAAGCCTTGGCCTTGAACATCTTCGGGATATCTTTGAAACAGAACAGGTAAACTGTTTGTTATATATTTGAGACCTTAGTTAAATATTGAGTTATTAATTGCCATCCATTTTTTTTCCTTCACAACTGTTTTAAAACCTGTATCACATTTCTATAGAAGCCAGAGGAGCCCAATATTTTATAGTTCTCCCATAAATTATCTGAAGAGTTGAGAGTCTTTAATTGTTATCTTATTTTGTCTTTATAAGCATTCTTGCTGTGTACATTTTGTCGCCTGTCAAAACTTAGATACTGTGAGGGATGAGAGGGTAGCTCACCTAGCATGCAAAGGGCTCTGGGTTCAATCTCCAGCCTTGCAAAAGCAAACAAACCTAGACCATAAAACTACCTCTAAAGAATGTTTTCAAAATTGTCTTTTTTTTTTTTTGCTTTCAAAAATGTATTTATTCATCTCATTTCATTAATGTCATTTAGTAATAAAGATCTTTCTGTTTTCATGCCTTTTTTTAATGGATAATGCTTTCTTCATATTGCATGTGCTTATTAGCATGGTCAACATTAAATACTGGAAGATGATTGGTACCTGAGTTTAAATTAAGTTACTTAGGGCCGGGGATTTACCTCAGTGGTTTCGCCGCCTACTGCGCAAGCACAAGGACCCGAGTTTGATCCCTAGTACCAAAAAAAAAAAAAATTAACAATTACTGATATACATGGAATCTTAGAGTGAGAAAAGTGTTTAGAGATCATTAAGTCATTCTTCTAAGTTATCGATGTCAGGCCACAAGGCAGGGATGATAGATAACTCGGTACAACTCTGGATAAGTGTAATAGAATGTTTGTAGTTTAAATTATGCCAAAATCTGCCCCTATATTTAATCCATTTGTCTCAGGTTTGTTTACTGAGTTTTGCACAAAAATCTAATCTGCAGTCTACATATGTACTGTTTCATAGGCCTGCTATAATAAATTACCACAAACTTTGGTGGCCAAACAAATATATTTCCCCAGAAGTTTGAAATCAAAATGAAGTTAGGGCTGCATACCCTACAGAGGCTCTAAGGGAGAAGCCTATCAGGTCTCATAGTCCACCTTCCTTGGTTATGGCCACATTACTTCAGTTCCTACTTCTGTCTTCATGTTGCCTTGTCATCTGTCTACCTTCTCTGCTTCTCTTGTGAGATTTTAGGGCGTTTCTTACTGAATTTATGGCCTACCCTATATTATCTTGGATGACAATCTCATCTAGAGATCTTTTAATTATATCTGGAAACTCCTTTTTTCTATGATTTTCACATAGTGTAGGGATTAAAACCTTGATATTTCTTTTTGAGAGCCACCAACATAACACAGCCTTTCATATCTTTTTAAAACATAGTCAACTCATCATGGAGTTCACCCTTCCAGTCACTTACCTTTACAAATCTACCCCTATTTTAGGAGAAATATTCTGACTTTTTCAATTATTCTTTATGTGACATAGCTTCTAAATTCTTCACTGGCCTTGGCCCCATTCTGGCTTCTTTGTAGACTTACAGTCAATCTGTAGCTAATTAAAACCCCAGGTCAGGCTGGGGATTTAGCTCAGTGGTTTCGCCGCCTGCTGCACAAGCGCAAGGACCCGAGTTTGATCCCTGGTACCAAAAAAGAAAAAAAAAAAAAAACCCAGGTCTTTTTTCTTTCTCTTATGCTTTTTCTTATTTTTTAGCTAAATAATTTCTTTATATTCTAGTTCATTGCTAATGCTCTTAATGATCAAAATAGTTGAATAGAAATAGTGTTGGACTAAATGAAGACCTTTTTATTTTCTCCCTCTTACTAACTGTGTACATCTTGGTAGAAAGACATTTAACCTGTCACTTTCCTTAACTATATAGTACCTGCAGTGTCCAGAGAGTTACGATTCCAAGCAATATTGTGCCAATTTTTAAAACATGCTTTAGTAAACACATCTCATGGGTCTTGTTTTTGGTCATGAGGACATAATAGTCTGCTATAAGAATTTCCTTTTGGTACCATTTATTCATCTTCTGATTTATAGATATTTCTTAGGTGAATATTATAAAGAGTAAGAATCTTTTACCTCATTCCTTTCCTAAAGGTTTTTGTGTTAACACATTATCCTCTGCTACAGCCACATTAAAGCCATATCTCGTCATTCTAATCATACCCACAATAATTGTGGAACTGCAAATACTTCTTCACTTAATAAACCTGCTTGGAACAAGTACAGTGGCACCTTGATTCACGAATGCTTTTGCTTGCAAGCAATTTGGTTCTGAAACAAGCATTTGGCAAGATTTTTTTGTTTGTGAACTCTGCATTGGGTGACAAACTTGACCACAGCCATCTTTCCCACACAAACACAAATGTGGCCATCTTTTCCAAAATCATAGAACAAATTTTTCCAGAATTGTAGAATTCATTCATGAATTGAGATACCATTGTAACAGTGTATCAATAAAAGAAACAGTAAGGAAAGCAGATTAAGGGCCAGGGATGTAGCTCAGTGGCGCTGCACCTGCCTAGCAAGCACAAGGTCCTGAGTTCAATTCCTGGTACCGGGGGAAAAAAGGAAAGCAGATAAATTGAACTTTTGATATGTCGTTCCAAGATTCAGGGCTTTTATAGCCCTATAAGCTGCTAGAAATATCTTTTTGAACATCATCTTTAAAGTGACTCACTCTTAACTTTGATTTCGTTATATCCAGATAATCACAGGTCTTTTGGGCTACTTATATCCAGCATACATTTGCAATAGGATATCAGTAGTTAGTAATTAAAGGCACATCTAAATAAAAATGTAAAGGCTCTTATTTTGTGAACTGTTCTGTTTCAAAGATATCAGAACTGTTGCTTTTAAAAGCTCTGATGAAAACTTCCTTTGGGTGATTCAAAGTGAATTGCCCATTTTGTGCAATGGAGCAATGATTTCTTAAATGGCCACTTAGAAGCAATATACTAAATTACTTCAGAGAAAAAGTGATGTATGCTCATTGCCCTGAGATGATCAGACTCATATAATATTTCATTCTGACAATAAAAATCAGCTCCAGGCCTTGTCAGGTTTTTTAAATGTTATGTCCAAGTAGGTTAGAAAGAGCTATGGCTAGACTACAGATGTCTCATTTGACTTAGAAAAAGAGTGTCTATAAAAGGATTTCTCAGTTTTCCAAGGAAATGGAAAATCAAAAGCTATGTTTGGATTGTCACAGAGCCCACTTCTAAGCTGTGAAATTATACATTCAGCCTGCCAAAGATGCAGCTGCCCAATTTCATCCTGTACATTCAGAACACTGCCACTGGGTGGTAGCATAGTTACTTTGTTAGATACTTACTCATTTGATAGTTATTAGATACTTTTGAGCCAGATGGATACTTCTAATTGTCTCCATCTACAGGGATGAATAACCAAAAATTTCAAACCACTATCTTGTACAAAAACAGACTGTGTTATGCATCAGGAATTGTTAAATCTTACAATCTGTGAGAGATTTAAAAACCATCTACTCAGCCTTTCCTTGTCCAAACTGGAATTTTTTATGTAGCATCTCCATAAACTGATCTCTAACTTAATATGTACTTCAGATCTAAATCTCACTACTTTCTAGGTAGCCTATTCCTACCTTGAATATTTGTTAGCAGTGGGAATTTCCTTATGTTTCCTAAAATCTGCTTACCTAAAACCGCTTACTCATTTTGCCTCATTCTGTTTAATTGTACCAAACATTTCTCCTTTTCCCCTACCATTCCTTTCTATTATCTGCTGGATGCTGGGTCATGGGATTTCCCTACTTTCAAGCTACTGATCCCTACTAAGTCTCAAGGCAAACAGAAGATTGTAGAATTAGATCATCAAAGAAAAATACAGTGATGATCATTTTATATGTCTACAACACTGTTTTTTCCTTTTAATTCTCCACTGATTTAAAGCAAACAGTATTCCAAGTTAGGAAAAAAGCTGATAAGATAATCAAAGAAACTTTGAGAAAATTGTAAGGACATGCTTACAAAAGAAATAAGAGAATCTTCTAAAATTTGTATGGTGATCATAGCATTGTAGACAAATGGAAAAGTTTTTGTCCTCTGAGGAACTAGTAAAGATTTAGCAACTAATTGTTTTTTTTCATTTTTCAGATTACACTAGATGTGTTGGCTGATATGGGTCATGAAGAATTGAAAGAAATAGGCATCAATGCATATGGACACCGCCACAAATTAATCAAAGGAGTAGAAAGACTTTTAGGTGGACAACAAGGTAAGCTATTTGGAAAAAAATTTCAGAAATTAGTGATACAAGATTAATGTTGGGCCTGGCATTGGAGCTCAGGCAGTGTGACCACAGAGTCTGTGCATGTAACTATTATGGAATCTCCTGTCTTCCTCATCTCAGTGATTGGCACCACACTCCCACTCGGTGCAAAGGACTGAGCGTCATTCTGTCCTCTCTCCCTGTACTTTATATCCTAAGTCCTCTGTAACATCATACTGTACTTCTGTTTTTTCCCACTGTTTTTACCCAGTTTTAAGCCACTGTCACCAACCTCTCCTGGACTGTCTCAAGTGTGTGCCAGCTTGTCTCCAGCCTTCACCTTTGTCTTTCTCCAATACCTTCTCTGCACTGTAACCAGAGGATTGTTCAAAATGAGTGTATGACCAAATCACTCCATTGCTTAAATCCTTCAATAAGATCCCATAGCTTTTCGGATGAAATCAGACCCTTATAACCCAGATCTTCATAACCTGACCTTTCTTACCTAACCTTTAACCTTTCTTTCTCCCCCATGACTATCAGCTCGGTCTTTTTCTGTTGTCCTTTGTTGTTACAAGCTTCTTATATTTCTTCTTTATGTTTATTTTTTCTGTTGGACATACTTTCACTACAGGAAGGCAAAAGGATTAGTCAATATACAGATCTAATAAAATTTCAAGAGTGCCAAACTAAAAGGAGGTTTTGAACTTGATTCTCGCTTATGTATCTGTATTTTAGACCATCCATGAAATTGACAAGGATAATGTATTGTAAAGCTACTGTGACTTTTCAAGTCACCCAAGAAGAGGTTTTGAGGACAATTCATATATTCTAGACTTAACTACACTGTAATTTCAGTGCGGTACTCTTTTGGGTGAGACATATCTTCATGTATGTTCATGATTGATTTCAGTTTAACAAATGTTTGTTGAGACATGCTCTGTACAGAGAGCTCAGTAACAGCAGATAAAACAGATCCCCAAACATATCACCTTTGTTGATTTGTTTAATATAACCTTATGTTTGACATTCAAATTGAAAATAATTTAAACTTTACCAAAATGCCAGTTATTTATGACTTAATTTTTCTCTAAAATAGAGCCTTGAATAGAATGGACTTTTGTTTTTATATGTTGTTTTTCTCTCACAGGAACCAATCCTTATTTGACTTTTCATTGTGTAAATCAGGGAACTATTTTGCTAGATCTTGCTGCAGAAGATAAAGAATATCAGTCAGTAGAAGAAGAGGTAATGGACTCCAAAAATATTAATTTTCTTTTCCTGAAACTGTATTTAAGCCTATTTTTCCAGAAGACATAAGCTTATTTTACACTGCTGTATGATCACTTACCTACTAATCAATCTCCTTTAGCTAATGTAATGGAATATTACCAAAATTAAAACATGACTATAGGTTAGAACTATGCCACATAGTTTTCACTTGACAAGCCTGTCCCATTGTACAGCAGATCTGGCTTTTTATTCTGGAAATTTCCTTGAAACTCATGCAAGTAAAGATCCTGTTAGAGCTATTTCTTATATTAGAATGCTATCTAAGAATATAGAGTGAAAATCTTGCCTCATCGATAGCAAGTATCTTCTAATCTTTATTGTATGCAGTTATAAAATGTCTTATTTTCACAAATGTTTTAGAAGTCTGCCACATAATTCTCAAGCACTGTAGTAAAGCTGTTTGTATAAACCTCCTATATGACCCTGCTGGTGGCATGGAGATTTCCTCTGTATTGATGGCTTGTGCTTCATTTCTTACCCATAATTTCATTATTATAAGTTAGCTCCCTGATTCCACAATTATGCAAATACATTAGCAGATAAAGATATACTCATATTTAAGTTTGTTTGTTTTTAAGTAACATTCATCTTATTTTCACTCTCATGGTAGGAAGTCAAGACCATTACCTCAGAGCAATATTTTGGGTCATGCTCATCAGTTTCTCGGGAGAGCATTGTGTCCTCTGGAACTTTATTGCCATTTTTTTTTCCTGCCCTTGCTGGGGTTTGAACTCAGGGCCTTGTATATGCTAAGCAAGTACTCTACCACTGACCACATCCCAGCCCAAGAAACATAGATCTTTAAAACATTTTTAGTTTACATAATTTTAATTAGAATAGAAGAATGTATAGTGGGAGAAAAAAAAAGCTACTTTATTTAATTGCACAATATATTCCCCTTCCCCTTGTCTATGTAGATATATTTCAAATTCCTACTGTAAAAACTATTGGGATAATGTGGAATGTTTCACCTCGGGAACAAAAATATATTGGATTTTTAGAAATTATTTTTAGCATTTGTCTAAAGGGGTGTTAATTCAGTGGAAGTTTTAATTTAATCGCAATGTTGCTTCTCAATCTCACTAACATAAAATAGTAAATGTAGATGATTTAAAATGACATTTTTCTGTTTCCCAATTGTGTTTCCAGAAAAAAACTTTCAAAGCTTTTATCAGAAAATGCATAAATTTAATATTTATGACTATTTTCTGACAGAAATACTTATCCACTAAATTTATTGACCAATTAGATTCACTAGTTGAAACCATATATGAACACTGAAAATAACAGAAGGAACTGTTGTTAGTATTATACTCTGGCATATATTCATAAAGTTAATTACTGCATTTTGTTTTATAGATGCAGAGTACTATTCGAGAACACAGAGATGGTGGTAACGCTGGTGGCATATTCAACAGATACAATGTCATTCGAGTAAGTTTAAAACTTTTAAAGTGAAAACTGTATTGCGAGGCTTGCCTAAAAGTCAAATCTAAACAATGAGAAAGAAATTGTCATATTTTCAAACTGTCAAAGATAATTACCTGTTTCACTGATGTCAAAGTCTCTCACTACACGGGCTGGGGATTTAGCTCAGTGGTTCCGCCGCCTGCCTCACAAGCATAAGGTCCCAAGTTCCATCCCCAGTACCAAAAAAAAGACCAAAAAGACAAAGTCTTTCACTACAATACAACCTCTTAGCCTCCAGGACCATGCTTCACTAGAAGTTGAGACACCTTGAAACACCAAACCTCCAAACAGAAAGCAAAATCAGGCTATATTGGTGATGAATATATGGATATGAGTCTCCCAAGTTCATCCACACATTTGGACTGTACCAAGTGTTTTTTTTATCTTTCGAAAGTAGAATTAAAGGTCCAGATTGTCTATCTACTTGAATCAGTAATGATACCAGAATAAATAAATATATCTCTTAATGTCAGCATCTTCATTTATAATATAGAATAGATAACTGTTATATGCTTTTTCAAAGGGGCATCATGAATATGAGTAAAATCTGTTAACCAGCTTAACCCATTGAGTTAACAGACCTATGGAACTTACACTGATGCCCATAAGAATTCACAAGAGAGCTTATTTTAATATATTATTACTACGAGCTGGGGATTTAGCTCAGTGGTTTCTCCACCTGCTGCACAAGCGCAAGGACCCGAGTTCGATCCCCAGTACCAAAATATACACATAAAATTACTGCTTGGCTGCTTTTATTCTTAAAAAAATTTTTTTTCCAGCAAGGGGGATTGAACTCAGAACCTTGCACTTGCAAGGTAGGCACATCACCACTGAGCTAAATTCTCAGCCCTCAGCTTATTGTAAAAACACAGATTTATAGGACACTCATTCATTAAGCCTAGGAGCAACCTTTTATTTTTAAACTCCTGAAATGAGTTTGAGGCAACAGCCTAGTCTGAAACAGAATAGCAAATATTGTCACTAAAATTATGTCACTAGCAGTCAGTGTATTAGCTGAATTCCACTGACATTGGCAGCTTTACTGCTTTTAAAGGTCTTCAGCAAACAAAACAATTGACTCCACCTAAAGGAAACCATACTTAAATAATAAACATATTTTACTAATAACTAACTTCTTTCTTCTTCATAAAGATTCAAAAAGTTGTCAACAAAAAGTTGAGAGAGCGATTCTGTCACAGACAAAAGGAAGTATCTGAAGAGAATCACAACCATCACAATGAGCGCATGTTATTTCACGGTGAGTAGCCTGCAGTAGTTGTAGACATCTGTCTAGGCTTTTATAAAATGAGTAAAGTTAAAAAAAAAAGAAAACACCTGTGTGTTAACCTTAATAGGCTTGAGTTAGAATGGCTTGTTGTGGTTTTCTTTTTTCAAATACATACATGATACTGGCTCCCAATGCATTATGTGTTATTATCGGCTTTCCAAGGCATATACAGTGAAAATAGTTGATCTAAAATTGCTTTAGAACTTAAATTACAAGTTGAGCCACTTAGTATTTTTTTGCTGTAATTTAATTATTTTAGTTTATTCCATGCAAGTTTACATCTAAAATAATCTGTATTTCTAAAGCCTCATTGTACTTTCCTATCTAAAATCTCATGCTGTCTGCAAAATCCATATAGCATTCTTGTTTGACAACTACTGTGTGGGTCACTAGTAAGATTCTAGTACAATACAACAAGTATAACAGGCCATCCTAAAAAAAATAAACTTTTTTACTTATGCATTATTAATATTCATCTACTCAGTGCAAATAATATACAGCTAATTGAGATTCTAGAAAAGTGCTTAAAACTAATCTATCTTTATATTTTTAGGTTCTCCTTTCATTAATGCCATTATTCATAAAGGGTTTGATGAAAGACATGCATACATAGGAGGAATGTTTGGAGCTGGGATTTACTTCGCTGAAAATTCCTCAAAAAGCAACCAGTATGTTTATGGGATTGGAGGAGGAACAGGCTGCCCTACACACAAAGACAGGTCTTGTTATATATGTCACAGGTGAGCATGTTCCCTTTTGTGAAATGGTTGCTACCTGCAACTGGATTATACACAATAAAGGTGAACCTAGGTGAGGCTTAAAATTAAACACACAAGTTATGACTTAGACAGTATTTCCTAACAAACAGAGCCTAATGTTAAAGCATTTGACTAACACTTGATTGACAAGTGCCATCCCAAGGAAGCAGGAATAAGGGCACAAAAAGAAGTAGAAAAGGAAGCAGAGCAGAACAGCAATGTGGATCAGTGAGCTAGCTGTCCATGGCTTCATAAAAAGTGCAGTCAGTTGTTCAGCCCATAAGATCTTGAGAGAAACTGAATGAAGTACATACTTCATCTCAGAACATTACATAGTATATTAATGGGAAAAGGAGATGGATTCATCTGCTGGCTCCCATCTTACACTGGCCAGCATTTGCCCCTTGGGGCATTGGTACTTCTGTGTTTTTGGCTGCTGTGTCTACATAATGCATGGAATTGCACAAGGCAAGTCAGTGAGCAGACGTGGCTCAGTACTTTCCACCTGCACTCCTGCAGCTAGCAGCCTCATGGGGTGGGCAGGTAGGGCCTGTCGGTCAGGTCAAGTGTGTGTCACAGCACAGACGAGGAATGCAGACTAATGACAGCACACTGCTGCCACATTGTAGAGATGGAGCTCAAAAAACTTTTATGTAGAGCAGTGATGGCAAACCTTTAGAGACAAGTGCCCAAACTAAAGTACCAACACTACAGTTAAACCTGAATATTGAGGTTTTAGTTTAAAAAAAAAACTTGGACATTAACATCTTTTGTCGTAAAAGAAAAACAAATAACGTGCGTGCCATAGGTTCACCACCACTGCTTTATAGTAAATCTGTAACTCAAGTCTCATCCACTCATACACATCAACTTGAAAATATTTAAATTGGTATGCCTTATATTATTTTTTAAGAATCAATAAACTTAACAGTTCTATCATTTGAAGATTTGAAACTTCCCTCAGAGCATTGCTTTCCTTTTTCTTTAGACAAATGCTGTTCTGTAGAGTGACCCTTGGAAAATCCTTTCTGCAATTCAGCACCATGAAAATGGCCCACGCCCCACCAGGACATCACTCAGTTATTGGCAGACCAAGTGTCAATGGGCTGGCATATGCCGAATATGTCATCTACAGAGGAGAACAGGTAGGCTACTCATCCTGTGACCATGACAGAGTCATTAAACATGTCAGCACAGCAGATAGAGACCACTGAGATTGAAGAAAATCTTTAAATGGAATATCCACTACATAGTTGGAGAGCATCAGTCACTTCTAAAGCCAGCATAGATTTTAAAGTTACGTGACAAGAAAGACTTTTTTAGCCCCATCTAGTCCCATCTACTACTGTAATTCAATGATTCCCTTGCCTTAAATCCCTCTGGACTTTGATGTGATTAATCAGGACTTTAAACTTTGCACAGAAATAATTCAGTAGCCTAGTGAGCAGCACTCAGATGAGGAGCTTAAAGAAATTCATGCCATTAGAATCTTCAAATATCCCTAACTAAAATTTACATGTATCAGAGATCACATTAAACAGCATGCTTCCAAGATGCTCATGCTGACTCTGCTTAAGCGTCTGTTCTGCAAACAAAAAGAAAGTATTGTAGCAAGTACTGGAGATAGTAGGCTTTTCTGGGATAAAAGTAAGTAGGAACAAGCTTCACACTCATTTTTCATTTGTAGCAGATGTCAGCATGGGTTAGTTTTTAGTTCTCTTATTCTTTGGCTTATCCTCCTAGACTAGATCATCAGCTCCCTGACAGCAAGGTCACCACCTTACACCAGAATGTTTTGTATGTGTTACAGGCTCGATACTTACTTATCGATGATGAATAAATAATTTTCTTAGCCATAAACCATCTGGTTGACTAATCAATATTTCTATTTTTCTGCCAGTATATGAGCTTTGCTACATTCTTTATAACCAATTCTAGAATTAACAGTGTGTGACCCAGTTTGTTTTAGCATCTGAAAACTAAAATGCCACCTTAAAACTATTTCAGGAATTAAGCAGTGTACAGATTATAATAAAGTGAAACTATAGAGTTTTCAGTTATTGAAGTTTCCTGTTAGAAAGTCAAAAGACACTATTGTGGCTTTCCTCACCATAGCCCATCCTGCCTCCTCCAGTATGTACTTTTATGTTACTTTTTCCTATTTTACTCAGCCCAAACTCACTGCAGAGCCAGTTTCTCCCTCACTCTTTACTTTGACTTTTTCAAATAAACATTGCTACCGTTTTTCACTCATTTCATCCAAAAAAATAAAAAAGGTTAAGAGAGATTGTCATCATTGGTTATTCCAACAGAATATGCTAATGATGAAAACAGATTTTTTTGGAGACAAGGTCTTGCTCTGTAATTCAGGCTATCCTTGAGCTCACTGTATAACCAAGGCTGGCCTCAAACTCACAGCAATCCTTCTGCCTCAGCTTTCCGAGTGCTGGGATTACAGATGTGTGCTATCACGCCCAACTAGAATTTTTTAAAACACATTTATATTTTTTGTTTTTTCAAAAATCCTTACTGAGGGTGAGGGATTTAGTTCAGTGGTTCAGCTGCCTGCCTCAAAAGTGCAAGGTCCCGAGTTCAATCCCCGATACCAAAAAAAAAGAGGAAAAAAATCCTTACTGAGACTTTGCAAGGCACTAGTCTGTAATGAGTGATAATAATGACAGTCACACTAATAGTAAAAAAACAATACAAAATAGATTCGTACTAGGCTGAGTCTATTCCAAGACCTTTCTATCTGATCTTCACAAAAAATCCTGTCACTACAGTTGTCACTGATAGATGAGGAAAGCTAAGATGTAACAGATTCTGCTTCTTAAAATCAAGGTGTATTAGTTACAAAGAAATAATTCAGTACATCTACCACATATTTCTTTTTGCATTTTAAATACTAATTAGTCCAATTTTTCTTCTCCTTCATGCCTTTTTTTATTGTCTTAATCCATATCTGTATGCAAGTAATTTGTAGATCAGCATTCAAGTTATTTTGGGACCCCCTCCCCCCAAAAAATATTTTGCTTCCCAGAGAGTATTATTTTTCATCCACAGGCTATTCTGAAATACTGAGTCTAGTTTTATCATCATGTTATATACAGGGTTGAAGAAATACTGAGTCTATTTGTATCATCATGTTATATATAGGGTTGAAGAAAACTAAAGAGGTTTTTTTGCTCCTCTTTTTCTAATTTCTGCCTTCATAGTGACTTCTGGCTAAGATTTAGGAGAGATTCCATCTGGTCAGCCTTCCTTTTCCAGCTCCTACTAAAGAGCACTCTTCCCATTCTAGATACTGAGCTTTGGGTTTTACTAATTGCAAGGAAAAAGAGATAAAGAGAAAGAATAGTGAGAGCGGCAAGTCTGAATCTGAAACATTATCTTTCCTTTAAAAGATACCTTTAATTAGTTATTAAAAAATTATCCCCAAACTATAGCCTCTTAAGTTATTGTTGGCTCAGTGAGTTACATCATTTTTGTGATCAAATTTCTGTTCAGCAGAATTATTTTGTTTAACAAACTTTATCAGCCATGTTATATCACAGCACCTTGCTAAGTGAGGTAACAAAGATGAATCTTATTGGGCCTTTGTTTTCCTCTTTATGCACATTGCTGTAATATAGGAAGAATGGAGTATAACTAAGTGACAGTGTGTAGAGTAGAAATAGGTGTGGAGGATACATAGCTCAGTGATAGAGCATTTGCTTAGCATGTGCAAAGCCCTGGGTTCTATGCCTAACTGAAGAGAGAAAAGAAATAATATCCAAGCTGTTTTCTAGATTGTAGATTTTATACATTTTATATACAAATAAGTTGATGGACCTTTCAGTTGTTCAGGTGCCTATTCCTGGACTTGATTTCAAAGGTTCCTGGGTCTATGTAGAATACTGTGTAGAATACAGTAGCCTCTGAGGCCTTCACATTAAGTAAAGCTTTAATAATATTGCACCTACCAGAAAGATGAGGAGCTTTTCTTCTTGTCCTTTCCAGGCATACCCAGAATATCTCATCACATACCAGATCATGAAGCCAGAAGCTCCTTCACAGACTGCAACAGCTGCAGAGCAGAAGACCTAGTGAATGCCCACCGGTAAAGGCCACATCAGATCCAAATCTGGGACTGGATTGTGTGGATTGCTTCCAACAACAACAACAACAAAAATCAATATTCTTAAATCCCTGACAGCCTAGAAATAAGCTGTTTGTCTTTTATAAAGCATTGCTATAGTGATGAATATAGTATGAGTAACTGACCCATACTCAACTGCTACTGTTCCCTTTGAGGAAATGTTTACAGGGGTGGCCTTTTGACATATCTCAGGCTCATTTTCATCACAGTTATCCATTTCTAAAGCAAGATTGCTTTGATCTGGACTTGGAAATGGAAGAAGAGGAAACATAACCAGTACTGTTTCAAATGTTCACAGTTCACACTACATTTGCTTTGTTAAATGTGGCACATGTATATAGCACATATATACAAATGCAGGCTCATTTTTATTTTTTTTTGCAAACATGCATCATTTTCGCTTTTTTTTTAACTTTTACTTTGAAAATGAGCCAGAACCTTCCTAAGGACATTTTGCACAAAGTCACACTGACTAAAATCACTAACAATGCAACCCCAACTTCTGGCTGAACAAGATTCTGTTTCCACGTTTTTGTTATTGTTTGATTTTATATCTGTGCTTCATGTTACCATAAATCAAGATGAAAAAGAAAAACGTAAAGTTGCCTTTTATGAATTGGCCCATCTTATGAGGGAAGGCACAAACATCAACCTGACTTAGGAGCTCCCAAGGTAAGAGAAGTCAAATCTGGGAACAGCCACTTCCCCTTTCCAGGACAGCCTAAGCAGGGGCAGTCAGGCCAGTCCTGGAAATCCCAGGACAGTGTGGACTAAGGCGACTGTGACTTCCGTTCCCAGGTGAGGTGGCTAGGGAGCTGTTGAAGGAACAGCATCAAGAAGGGTGAGGAGAGTATGGTTCTGTTTCACTGCAGCCCAGAAGAGTCAGGGGACTCCCCAGAGAATAAATACTTCCCTTCACATAATCCCTGTCACCAAAACTGTCACCTCCAAATTAGCTGCCTTATTTCCAAAGTCAGTGGAATTATTGTATATCATCAGAGTCCCCAAAGTATTACTTTATTGTCTCTTTAGTTTAGGAAGGTAGGACTCAAGTCCTGTGTAGTAGATAGAGGTACACAAATGCAAGAATTTTTTTTTATTCCAGATTTGGGGTTATTTTGAATGGCATGCTTCAAATAGTTTATAAAAATCCCTGCACTAAATTTTTGAACCACTTCTTCAAACTTCTTAATATATTTAGACAAGGAGAACAAAAATTAAAACCAAAGCCCTTTCAGTTATTTTTCTAAATGAAGATAGAGAAATATCATATTGGGTTTTTTTGTGAAAGTACTGCTTGTTTTAATCAATATTTGCCAAGTGCACACTGACACTTAAGAAGAAATTGTCTGCCACGGTTCTTACACTTGCCCTGTTCACCTTAACTGAATATTGAATTAAGTATATTACTTTATTTACTTGACATGCTATACATCTCCTCGACCTTGGAGCAAAAGCAATATAAAATGGTGGAAAAACAGTGTGATACCATTTACCATTTCATTTTAAAGTCCTGGAAACTAATTGGGGTTTTCATGGGGTTTTTAATGCAGGCCAATTAAGCTGAGACCTCCTCCAGTCTCCAGAAATGAAACAAAATAGTCACTTTTCCTAAAAATCTAGAAATAGGCTGTCAAAATACACACCTTTCTTTCTTCCTTTCTTTCCTTCCCTTTCTGTTCCTTTTCTTTTTTTTTTTTCTTTTTTTGGCTTAAGTTCAGTGCTAGAACTAAGCATTCACGCTAGTTTGTTTGAATTTTGTAGCTGAATTTTCCATGGGCTCTCAAAGCTAAATCAAGAATTGGCCTCTGTTGCTTCTATTGAAGTTTCAGTGACCCAGGCTGGGTGTTTTTGTCTTGGTTGCGTGTTTAATAGCACTAGAATTTCATATAAAGCTTCAAAATTTGATATTTATTGAGGCCTTTTTTCCTATCTCTCTTCTTTTTTGCTGTGTGTAACAAAGGGTTGAAGAAATTGCCATTTTTGTCACTTTCAGTAGCTGTGAAGTGTGTATTACTTTGCCCTCACCCCTGACATAGTTTAAAATGATAAACACAGCTGTAATTTTTAGTTAAGTAAGAGTTAATATGGAATAGATGTGGAAAGCTTTATAGCTTCATTAAAAAGATAAACCACTACCTGACTGTGGTTGGTTGTATGTTGTGTCGTTGCCATCATACTAACTAGATTAATGGATATGCTAGTTTTGAACTTGGGCCTTACACTTGAGGAGTTAAACTGTGGTTCATTTTTTAAACTGCCAGTGTTACGTGTCTGCTGTGCGGTGTGCCAAGTAAAGGTTCTGTCTGTATCAGGAAGATATTTGCAGTGCTTCTGGTCTTGTAACGATTCAGCTATAGTGTAGTTCTTGAGAGAATGTGTATATATTATCTGCTAAAGAGAGGAAGTTAATGGATATATCACAGGAGCCAAGCATTTTTTTCAGAACTTGAAAACCAAAGGTCATCATGAGTATACTCAAAGTTAGCAAAAGTTAATTACATCTGGAATTTCCGTCTATAGCAATGTGAAGAACCCTCTAGAATTATAAATCATGGCATTAAATTAGGCTGAAATCTGTTTCTTGAATGTACACTACATAGCAACACTAGTAATTTGGGACTCCTGTGAAATGGCCCCTATGCTTTCCAAACCACTTGGAAGAAAGAACCAGACATCTCCACAGCTTTACCTCTAAATCATAGGGCTTCTCTAGACCTGAGGGTTCAGTTTACCTGTGACCAACTGGTACTTAGGCATAATAAAGTGCCCTGGACACTTTTCTCCTTGTACTTGACCTTCACTTTTCCCCATATTGCTAGTCTAGAATAAAAATAACTTCAACACTTACCTTTGACCCCACCATTTTTCTTCTTCATCTTGAGCTTTTAGAAAGAATGTAGATACCTCTCCATTTTCACATCACCACCAGAACTGGATTTAGGCCTTATCCATTCTCTGCTCAGAAGATTCTGCCACTTGTTCAACAGATGACAGCATGGTACCTAGAGTTTTAATTCTATGCAAAGTAGTAGCAGTACACCCAGGATTCTTATTTGCTTTTTTTTTTTTTTTGGTACCCGGGATCAAACTTGGGTCCTTGTGCTTGCGAGGCAGGCAGCTGAACCGCTGAGCTAAATCCCCGGCCCTCTTATTTGCTTTTCTTTCTTGGTGTTTAGAATGTCCAGCTGTTCAAGCAACATAAGTAGAATAAACAATATTAGGATGTTTCATGAAATAGCATCCTTGTACTCCTTTGAGCTTGATGTTAATAGCTAGACTAATTTTCTTTGCTCTCAAAATAGCAAAGTGCATTGAAATATGCACAAAATGCTTGAATATGGCAAGCAAATAAAGTCATACAGATTAACATTCTATTATCATAGGAATTATACAAAAAAACAACATTTTTGTTAATGCTGGAAAACAGCATTCAAATGCAATAAGTTGTCTAGGTTTCTCCCTATTTCAGTGTATTTCCCAATTGCATGAAAAGTCATTGGATAATGCTTCCTCTCTCTTTTGAAACGTGCACTATTGGGATTCCTATAAATGACCTTACAAACAGAAACATCTTTCCTCTCTAGCACATGCAGATCCTATTTGTGTGATGTCTGATAAACAGCCTTCTTACTGTGTTTTCTGTCAGGCTAATTGTCTTGCACAGAGCTATAGACTTTAGTCATTCAGCAGATATCCAAAATTGACATTAAAATAGGGTTCCGTGTACCTGAAATTGAAGACTGAAATTAAGTTTGTTAAATGACAGAGAAATGAAAGTATTTGAACTATTGTTAGACACGTGTAGCATATTAAAAGGAAATCTGTTCAAAATACACCACCTGGAAACTCTTTTCAGGCTATTTGTGCATTTTACAATTGATAGACAATTAAAATTTTTCAGCTTAAGAAAGCCTTAACTATGACAGGAACTTTTTAACCTTTTATATTCTAATAAATGAATCATTGAATTCTATTTCTTAGTGTTTGAAAGGTGTCAGTGAGTTGGCATGTCTCCATGTATTTTCATACTTGTTAAGCTTATATTATGAGGGTATATTTCATAAGTTACTCTTCCTCACTTACAACAGAACTGATGTAATCAATCCATTCCAATTTCTCCATATTTGAAATTGCTCAGCAACCAGAGTTTTGGTTGGGAAAATTGTTTAGAACAATCTCAAAGCCTGTAAAGTTGTGTATGTGTGCATACAGTAACTGTGATACTGTGTAGAATTTGAGTTGCTATGTAAGCTGTTTTTAATCATTTTAAATTACACACTATGAGGTATTAAAGTGAGAATCTGTAGGAAGCTGAAGACTTTATGTACTCTAAAGCCAGACGCAGTCATGGTATGACTGGCTTTACACTTCTGCCCCGGGTTCTGCCTCCTGTGAAATAACACTAGAATTTTGGAGACATCACATCTTGACTCCTCATTCTTTCCCCTTCTCTTTTCTACTTTACACTGCACATCTCCACACTCCATACCTCCATCCTTTGAGAGAATTTTCTCTCATCCTCCAGAATTCAGATGGCTTTATTTTTATCTGTCTGCTCATATCTGTAGGCAACCCTGAATGCCCTTTATGGATCCAGAGAAAAACTGTAAACCCTGGTAGCAGGGAAGTCCCTCACACACCCTCCTGCTTCTCCTAAAGTTCAGGAGGAAAAGCTAGGAAACACCACAGTGAAAAAAAGTTAGAAAGCAACCAAAATCTTTGAGGCTGACAGCTTAGACTTAGGAGGTGACCTGGACCTTACAGTCATCGTATTCATTAAAAAAACTTGTGTGCATATACTCCTTCTCCCATTGTACTAAGCTCATCCTATGTTTGTGGTAGTATTTATCTTTGATACCTACATAACTAAAAAGGTACTTTGGTGAACAAAATTTCTTAAAACATTTCCAAAACCAACTTTGAGGAAATCTAGAATGTTTTCTGGCAGCAGCATTTGGAGTAGTAATTGTATTTTCTCATTGTGATACTAGTCTGTGTAAGTAACCAATGTAGTGAGACCCTTTGGTTTGTTATTGATTTCATTTTTATTCTCTGTGTGACCCACCAGTGTCAGGGGTTTCCAACCTCTATGTCTTTCTTTTTCACATTTGTCTATTTGTAGGATTGTCAGATAAATACATGATGCCAAGTTAAATTTGAATTTTAGACAAGCAGTTTCTCAGCTTAAGTATGTTTCCTACAATATTTGATATTCTTACAGTTAAAAGAAAGTGTTCATTATCTGAAATTAAAGTTTAACTGAGCATCTTGATTTTTTTTTCTCTTTTTTGGCACTTTGTTTTTCTTTTCTCAATCTGGAAAATCTACTGATTTGGTCACAGAAAGTCACTTGCAGCATGCAAATTCTTCTAGTCTTCATTATTTCTCACCTGGAACAGAAGCTCCTTTTTTCCACTCTGCTTATTTCCAAAAGAGGGCATCAATGAACTCTGACCTGCCTCCATGGTAGGTTTCTATTTAATAAAACATCTTTGTGATTATATTTAACCTGTAATTGTGCTTTGGCTTAATGTCTAACTTACAGTACTTGTAATTGATTAATATTCAATAAAAACATTTTTAAAGTACAGTGTGTGGGTAGCAGTTAGCTCTTTAGAGTCTTCATTTTGCCCAGTTTGTTCATTTCATCCTGACCAGCCTCAACACGACTGACCTAAAACTGTCAGAATTCACAACAGCTCTTCTTCTCCCTTTTCCTAGTGAGATCCAGGTTTGAAGTGTTTCTTTCTCACCTCTGAGACCACATGGCAATAGCAGAAGTGCAACAGATGCAGGAGAAACAGGTGCCATTTAGAAACAGCTCTAAAACAGGCCATGGGCTCTGGAGTCAGACTCAGGTTTCCAAGGGAAGCTCATAGGCCACCCATGTCACTGCCCAGAGACTCATGCTGTCCACTCTCTCATTGGAGGAGAAAAGGAGGAGAATATCATTAGCACAGTGCCTGCCCAGAGAACAAAGGACATTTTTCCATTTCTACCCCATTCCTTTTGCCACACCCAGTGATTCATTACATGACAAATTCAGAACTAGACTTTTAGCAATAACTTCCTTACCAGAGGGATTGTCAGAGTCAAAAGGAGACCTAGCAACTAAGTACTTGGAAGCATTCAGTAACCCTGCAAATAATGGTAGCTGCCATCAAGCTTATGAGATGAACTGGGTACATTGTCTACACTGTCACCAGTAATCCCAACGACCCTATAAAATTGGTCTTTTAATCCTCATTCTACAGATGAAGAAACAAATTTGGAGTGGTAAAATAATTTATATCAGAATTCTTTCCATCGTATGACTGAGTACCAGTTGCTATATACCAATCCCTGACTGTACAGAGTTGTGCTGTGTAAGTAAAGATGAAGAGTTGACACCACTGTGGTTTCATCATCAGTGACTCTGGAGAAGATCAGATCGTAAATGCCATTAGACTTCAGTGCTCCCCTTTAGCTGTTGTTGTGTATCTGAGTTGTGCACCAAAATGAAGTGGGATATAAAATAACAGCCTAGAATTTCAACAACTTGGTTTGCTTTGTGATACAGGAGCATCCCTGGTTTTATAATCTGAACCGTTCACTGGCACCATGATGAAGGAGGTGCTATAAATTACTTGCAGCAACTGAATATTTTATAAAGGAAATTACTTGGAAGAAAAGTCAATATAAAAGGCTGGATGTTTCTTGGGCAGCAATTTCTGAAGAGCTATTACAGTTTCATTGCCTGTGATGTTTGGTGATTGTGACCCGGTGACTCAGGTGAGAGGCAGCCTGCCCTGTTTATAGTTAGCACTTGTATAGTATCACTTAGCTTGGTTCACTCCTGATTTTATCATCATAAGATGGTACAAAAAGTCTCCATGCTAAAGGAGGACCCAGTTCTACATTGAAAATAAGACAGAGATCATTGTCTCCTATCAAACGAACCTAACTGCCAGATTTTTTGGTTGGCATCTGCTCTAAGTCTATGCATGTTGGTGAACTTTTTAGAGCTTTCAGTGATACAACAGCCCACTGCAGCACACGTGCCATAGGTTCACCACCACTGGCCTAGACACAGAAAAAGCAGAAGAATACTTTCCACTGGGGTGGGGTGTATGTCTTCATTTTTGACCAATTTCCACCTATCCTATAGTGCTGATAAAATAGCTTCAAATAAGTAAGACAATAGGTCACATGTTTATTTTATTAATATGATTCTCGACATACGGTATTTTTCCTAGCCTACAAGTGATTCATGAAGTAAGTCTGTTCATCCCTACTTTCATAATTCTGCTTACAAATCAGCCAAATGTAGAGCATAAAGTACAAAGTAACCCTGGATAAGTCATTGGGAGCATGTAGAGGCTAAAGTTCAATATCTTGCTCTGGATGATGGTTACATGACACAGGTGTGTACATATATACAATTCACCGAGCTCTAAAGATTTACACATTTGAAGTTTTTGCCTCACTTTAAAAAAATAAAGGGCAGGGATCTAAAAAGTTGATCAGACGCCTGCTGCGCAAGCGCAAGGACCCGAGTTCGATCCCCAGTACCAAAAAAAAAAGTTGATCAGAAACTCTAAATATGTGAGTGAGGCCTGACAGTTCTGGCCTCATTGGACTGTTGGTAGGAATCTCCTGATGTTGATATGTTTTGGAACATTTTGGCAGGTTATTTGGTGGATAGCCACAGTCTAATGTTTTGTGGAGAGGCAAAAGACCCAGAAGAGCAACAGAGTTTTAAAGGAGAAAACAAAGTTAGAATGCTGACCTGGCCGAGCTGCAAGACTTGCTAAAAAGGTACAGTAATTGAGACAATATGGCATTGGGGAAAGGGTACTCGTATTTGATCAATAGAAGATTTATTTCTGGGAAAGCCCAGAAATAAACCCACACAAATACAATCAATTGATCTTTAACAAAGGACCACAGGTGATACAATGGAACAAAGATAGTGTTTTCAAATGGTTCTGGACATCCACTTGAAAAAAAAAGAATCTACATTCAAACAAAAAAAAGAATTTGTGTACTTCACAAAAATTAACTGAAACTACATCATAGGTCTAATTGCAGAACACAAAACTGAAACTCCTAGAAGGTAATAGGAAAAAAATCAAGATGACCTTCGGTATGTCAAAGAATTTCTGAGATATAATACCAAAGGCACAATCCAGGAAAGAATAAGCTAAGCTTCATTAAAATTTAGAACTTATACTCTGTGGAGAAGATTATCAAGTGAATAAGACAAGCTACCAACCAGAAGAAAGTGTTTTTAAAGGATACATCTGATAAAGAACTATTATCCAAGATACACAAAGAACATATAAAACATAACTGAGACGATGAACAACCTCAGTAAAAAGACAAGAGACCCCGAGCAGACACCTCACTAAAGAACATAATAGAGGGCAAAGAAGCAGAGCAAAATGTGGTCAGCACCATAGGTCATCTGGGAAATGCAAATTAAAGTAGCAATGGCATGGGACCACACACCTATTTGGATGGCCCAAATCCAGAACACTGGTAAGGTCAAATGCTCATGAGGGTGTAGAATATGGGAACTCTTATTTATTCCTGGTGGGAATGAAAAATGGTACAGGCAACTTTGGAAAAGAGTTTCTTACAAAAACAAACATTCTAACCATATGATCCTGTAATCATGCTCCTTAGTATTTACTCCAATAAACTGAAAACATGTTCACACAATAACCTGCATACAAATGATCATAGAAGCTTTATTCATAATTACCAAAACTTGGAAACTTGGAAGTCAGCAAGATGTCCTGTAGTTAAAAAAAGAAAAAAAAAAAAATGGATGAACTGGGACATCCAGACAATGGGATATTGTTCTGCACTACAAAGAAATGAGCTATTGAACCATGAAAAAACATGCAAAAAGTAAGTACATTCGCATATTACTAAGTAAAAGAAGTCAATATGAAAAGGCTACCTGCTGTCTGATCTCAACTGTATGACATTTAGCTGGGTATGATGGTGCACACCTGTGATCCCAGCACTCATGAGGCTGAAGCAGGAGGACCACTGCAAGTTCAAGGCCAGCCTGGGCTACATAGTAAGTTCAAAGCGAGCCTGAACTACATAGGGAGACCCTGTCTCAAAACAAACCAAACCCCAACTATATGACATTTTGAAAAAGGCAAAATATAGAGACAGAAGTTCAGAGGGTGTGAATAAGCATGTAAACCGGACACTGTTAGGGCAGAGTCTCTGGTTGTGACAAGTGCCCCACTGTGGTGGAGGTGCTGATGTTCAGGGTGACTGATGGAGGAGATGTGGGTATGAGAACCTTCTGTGCTTCCTGCTCCATTTTGTTGTGAACCTAAAACTATGCTAAAAAAGTTTTCTTTTTACCTGTGACTTATTTATTTAGAGACAGGATCTCGCTCTGTTGCCTAGACCATCCCCAAACTCCTGGCTTCAAGTGATCCTCCTGCCTCAGTCTCCCAGATAGACTTCAAGCATGCTGCTGTGCCCAGCCGGGTTTCTTTGTTCTTTAAGAGAAATAAGGATAGAAAGGCATGTATATATGTGCAGGTGTGAAGAGCTCTTATCCACCTACCCAATAAAAGCCCAGGCTTCAGTCTGCTGCACGGGGCAGCCCAGCTGCTCATCCCTGAACCTTGCCCAGTGGCTAAGGGTGTGGGGTGAGTACATTTAATTTAGGCCTGAGTCACAGCCCAAACTTGGATATTGGGAGCTTCCCCTGATGCACAGGAGGGATTGGATGTATCTGTGAGTCAAAGCGGCACGCTGTTATTGAAAGGTGAGTTGCTACTCACTGAGCAGCCAAGTCAGCAGAGGAACACTGGCTCATAGCTCCTTGAAGTCCAATTCAGTAGCTTTCCACTGAACTTCTGACAAGTAGGAACCAGTTCCTTAGTGGCTCCTCTAGTCAGGCAGCTGCCCAATGTCACAAGTGACCTGAGCTCCATTTTCAGGAAAGCATCATGGCTCCCTCTTTCTGGGCTGACTCTGAAATTCCTGGGACTCAGATGAACCTTTTGTGAATTCCAAAAGAAAAAGTACTGATCCCCTGGGCCCATAGGTCCTGGGGCTAGAAAAATCTGTTAGGAAGCAAACCATTAGGACTCTCTGGATATCAAGGGTGAAAAACAGCTTTTCTCTGAAATCCTCTCCTGGGGTACTTGTTAGGGAAACTGACCCTTTTACTTCATTACTATCCTTTTGTCTTCTCAGTGCCTTTCCCTCTCCTCTATCCCCTTGCTAGCTACCCTCTCTCCCAGGGAAGAGAAACAGACTGTCCAGCTGTCAAGAACTGAAAACATCCATTGCACCACTGGACTACATTTTTGCCATTGTTCCTCTGCCTCAAGACTGGCATATTTGTCTTGTTCTTTCTTCTGTAACAGTCTGTACCTCCCCCTGCAACAGGAAAGTTAATGTGGGATTTGCTCTTTAGATGCAGATCTCTTGGGTTCATGGGGTAATACGTCAGAGATCTTATCAAAGAACCCATCACTGAGAGGGAGAGCTATTTCCCATTGTGATGTATGGCACTCTTTTGAACATCCGTGGATGAAAGTCCAAGTCTAAACTTCCCCACACTCATAGCACCAGGTGTGACCTCGTAGAAGCAAAGGAAAATGTTATAGTGGGGGCAGCTTGTAGAGATGCATCTGTCTTACCCAGCACCCTTAGGCTCCCCTTATCTGCCTGCCCCAATCTGGCAGGGAGATACTGAGTTGCAGTGACTCTGAACTACAGTGTGGGGAGGTCCAGTATATATAGTATTGTCCTAGCTAATTGTTCTCCATATCACGTACTTAGCTGGGTGGATGTACAAAGGACACAACAGCAGAGTTGAGGTGAGCTCAGTAAATTAGTGGGTACTTCATACCCTCCTCGCCTCCACTTCCTTCTTCCATGGTGCTTTTATTGCTTTCTACTTTCCTGTATTTCTTTAGGGATAGGTTTGTCTTGTGATGTTTCTAGGTTAGACGGAGTCAGTACCTAATAAGCAGGCATCATGCATGTTGGCTGAAAACTTGGGTTCAAATCTGGACTCCTCCACCAAGCACCTGTGATCCTAGCCAAGTTAATCTTCCTTTGCCTCACTGTCCTCAGCTATAAAATGGAGATGTTGGGAAGGTAAGTTAATATAAAGGACTTAGAATGCCCTTGATAACTATTAGCTATTGTTTATTATCTTGCAAGCCTACTCCAGGGAAGGGGCGATGGGTGCCTATAGTGCTCTGTTGAGCTTGGTGACATACATGAGCTCAGAAGGAAATAAGACTGTAGTTGATGAGTAATGTCTGTTGTGGGAGTGGGAGTAATCAGCAGCAGCATGAATGCCATATGTGACCACCCCTAATATGGAGAAAGAGCTGAATCCTGATGTCCTTGATTTGATGCACTTTTATTAGGTTATAGGAAGAAAGGCAAGATCCTTGCCATTGACAGGTGGAACACATCCAGATCCATCTGGGAACTTTTAAAGACCACTCCAAGGCACCAAAACCCTATCAGAAATTTTGGTTCTTGGATGAGATCTCAGATGACAAGTATCTGTGGATTGAGGATTAAAAATTGCATTTTCAAGTTTTCTAAGTAACTGTTTATTAGCATGGTGTTTTTTTTAAATGGCTGCAAAATGTTTTGACATTGTTTCCTACAAGAGACAGGGTCTCCTCCCATTTGAATCAGAGGAGGCTTAGAACTCTTCCATATAGTAAAGAGCAAGTACATCCAGGGGCTTTTGGAGATGAGACCATAACGGGGAGTAGCTTTCACCTGTTCACTAGAATGCTCGCTCTGAGCTGTCATGTGAGAAATCTCACCACCCTGAGCCCGCCGTCCTGAGGAGAGCACTATCAGGAGCTCAAGTTGCCAGTCACAGCTGAACTGTCCACTGGCCAGCACCAACTGCCAGGCAGAGCCCGGAGCCAACTCCTAACTGGCAACCTCATATGCAAAGCAAAACAATTGTTAGTTTATATAACTAAGTTCTTGGATAAAAGATTATTCAGTGGTAGTAGTTATGGTTTGTGGATTGTCACGCCAGAACAGGTTAGAAAGGAAAGGGAACAGGATAAACAGGCACTTGTGGAATGAAAGCTGTAAATCAAAATCACAGCAGGAATGTATAGCATCTCTTACATGGATGTACATGGCCCCATGAATGTCTGTTTCAAGAAATAATCTGTAAAAATGTTAAACTATCCTATCACAATAGTGGTACAGTGCAAAAAGACTTGTCTCTCCCCTCTTGCCAAGGTGTAAATGTGTCTCCCAAAGTTCATGTTTTGGAAATATAATCCTCAATGCAACTGAGAAGTAGAGCCTTTAGGCAATTAGGTTAGGAGGACTTTGCCCTCAGGAATTGTTTTAATGTCCTCTTTGCATATGAAGAGTGAGGTTCACCCCTCCCCCTTTTTGAGGCAGGGTCTCACTGTATTTCATGCTGGCCTTGAACTATGTAGCACAGGCTGGCCTCAAACTCAGTGCTCTTTCTGCCTCAGCTCCCCCTCCTAAGTGCTGGGATTACAGGCCTGTGCCACCAAGCCCAGCAACCCCTCTGCCTGTTATCTCACACTGTCAAGCTTTCCTGCCCGTCTGCCTTTGGGGGGGGGGGGTACCGGGATCAAACTCAGGCCCTTGCGCCTGTGCAGGCCGTGAAACCACTGAGCTAAATCCCCAGCCCTGCCCATCTGCCTTTTGCCATGGGATGCTGAGGCAAGAAAGTCCTCACCTAGGACTTCCCACCCACTAGAACTGTAAGAAATGATTCTCTGCTCTTTATCCTCTGCGGAATTGTCACTGTAACCCAAGACTAAGACAGCTCCTACCTTGTGATTCCCTCCCCTATTTTTTCAGTTCCCTGCATTCATATTTCTTCAAGTGAAATCAGAATTATGTTCCATGTTCCCCCTAAAATTCTGTTGGTCTGTTGAGATTTCATTAAATGTACAGGTTAAATTTGGAGAAATCGTTATCTTTTCAATAGGTCTTCTTGGGCCAGGGATTTAGCTCAGTGGTTCTGGCACCTGCCTCGAAATTGCAAGGTCCCGAGTTCGATCCCAGGTACCAAAAAACCGAACAAATAGTAGGCCTTCTTACCCAAGAACAAAGGCTGTCCCTTCACCTTTCCCATGTCCACATAAGTCCATGGCCAGGGCTCTAGCAAGTACATGTCTTTATTTCCACTGAATTTGATTGTAGGCATTTAAAACTGTCATTGTAAATGGGTTTCCTACTATTCCTATTTTAATTGGTATATTCATATAGAAAAGTTACTATTTTCCCATATTAACTTAAAAATTTACCACTTACTGAATTATTTCTGGTTTTTCAGCTGATTCCCTTGTTTTCCAGACACATTATTTCCAGATAACTTGGTCTCCCACTTTCGAAGCTGAATACCTCATTTCTTTCACTTACTAATCACCTTGCCCAGTGCTCCCAGAATAATGGTAAATAATTATGATACAGTGAGAATGTGTGTTTAGTAGTCAAGTTTTTGGTTTATGATTTTGGAAATTTATAGCAATAGAATTTGATACAAATGATCCACAGATCAGCACTGGGGAAGCCATGGTTTATATAACCTTCAGTAATTTCTCCTACCTGCCCTTGAAGTATACAGTTTATTCCATGATCCTGATGGAATACAAAGCCAATAACATTTCCTCAGATTGTGAGGGCCAGGCTGGACTCCTTGGGTGGGAATTCCTTATACAAGTGCTGTCACAGCCTGATCATTTTGTGCTCATGCTAAACCTGACCTGTCCCACTGAGGAGCCGCCCTTATCTCTCTCTGCATCCTGTGCTCAGCACACCTTAGAACCTCAGTCCAGTGGGCTCAGGGCTCCCTGGCCAGTCTCCACTGTAGATGATAAGCTGGTGGAGTTACATGATGGAATTACCAGGTTTTCTTTCCTCCCCTTCTGTGTCATCATAGCAGGTCTCTTTTAAAGGAGAGCTTAAACCAAGGCACAAGTGGTGGAAAATGTATTTATTTTTCTTCAAATGATCTTTTTCAAGCAATAAATAAAAACAGACATGTTGACTTTTCTAAAAACAACAAAAAAATCCCCTAAACTATATACATCCTACAGAATTACAGGTGTAAGAAATGTAGAAATGACACCACTCTACAAGATGGGGCTATTTACAAGTATTCCATTGCTGTCTTTATGAAGTCTCTTCATGAATGACTCAAACTCAAAGGCAGGGTACTCTGGAGGACAACCTTCAGGACAGACTCCATTTTTCTTGATAGACATGAAGATTTCAAGGAAAAACATCAGTATCTACACACTGCATTGAGTCTGCTAACAGCACTCCACAGCCCAGCTGGCTGCAAACGGCAGAGGGAATTCACTGAGCCAGGGACAAAACTCTGGCTGTGGCTTCAGGGAGACCCAGCCTCCAGCATCACCTTGCCATCCACAAGGAACGGCGGTCTTCCACACCTGGCTGCCCCTGGACAGCACCTGGGAACTTTGAAACATCCTCATGCCTGGGTAACACCGTTAGGAATTCTGCTTTACTTGGTCAGAAACGGCCTGGGTATTAGGATTTCGAAAGTTCCTCAGGTGATTCTGATAGCCAAGATAAACCACTGCTTCACTACTTCAGGCTTTGTTCCTTCCCCTTCCACTTGGAATCTGCCATCCTACTCCAAACCTACACCTTCCCAAGGGGTTAATATATTTTCTCATTGCTTCCTGACTTGAAAATGGGGCACCTGAGCTCAATGGCCTCAGGAAGGAAGGAATGAAGCTGGAAACTGCTCACCAGTGCTTCAGCCTTATATTGCTCTGTGGGGGAGTCCAGTCCATTCCTGTGACTCCTCCACAAACACCCAAGAGTCAAACAAGATCCTGGGAGGGAGTCAGCAGCATTCCTCATTATCTACAGTAAATACCCAATAAGCCTTTTGTGGTCAACAGCAAAGCTGCTAATCAGCATGGCAGTACTTTTGGCTATTACAGAAATTCACCAGCACCAGAAACTGCTTCATGGGAGGAACGGCTGCTTATCGAAACCCACTGGCCATTTAGACTGGCCCTATGGTAGTGTCTTCATCAGAGTAGTTCCAAGTCATCAAAGAGACTTCTGGTGGGAGATCAACAATAGAAACAGTTCCCTTGTTCAATCAAGCCAATGGCCTATTTTATTTCGAAGAGTCATGCTATTATCAAGTACAAAGAAAACAACTTTATAAATAGCTACTTGACACTGTGATAGAAGACTTCATTTGGGAAGCAGAGAAAGACATCTAGAGCTAATCCTGAGTTCCTACTATCCATGTAGTTGGGATCCAGTCTAAAAAAGGAGGACTGATTTGGCAAATGTACACTCATTGTATCAAAAGTGAGTCTATTCTGGGGGCCACCTGCCCCTCCTTGCTGGAGCCCCTCTGCCCTGCCCGTCTGTTCTTGGGACCAATGCCTTTTTCAGTGCAGAATTCACTTGCCTCATTCTTCACCAGACATGAAGTAACTTCCAGGAACAAAGGAAAAAGTGGCAATGTCCAAGTGTATTTATCTCTAAATGAGTCCGCCATCCGGGAACTTCAACCCCTTCCTGCCTCCCTATCAACTCTTTAGCCAAGCAGCTCCCAGAGAAAAAGGGCACCTCTGTTTTTTCTAAAAACAGGAAGTGAGAACTCTGGCCTCTCCCCAAGGAAGGGCTGCAGGCAGGCAGGAAGAATGATGTCGACACAGGTTCACAGAAAGAGACGTAATGAACCCGGGCCTGTCTGCAATGCCCAATGAGAAAGAACATTTCCACACAATTGTGACATTGAGGCTTGAGGTTACTTATGGGTGAGCAAGAATGTTCACCCATTCTTGAGAGCTAGACTCTCAAGGGGCTTTAAAAAATGCTCTCATTTCTAGACAAGTTTGCAATGACCTTTAATCCATAACAACACTGTTCCACAATACTACAAATGAAGTAACAAGTAGCTTCTGCCCTTCCCTCAAACCCTCCCCCCAGAAAAATGTCCTTTTCCTTCTAAAGCCATTCTCCCATTCCTTCATTTGGAAAGGCCCCTTAAAATCCCATTAGCCCAACTAAGGATTCAAAATGGTGCCCAAGTAACCATGATGCACTTCTCAGGAGCCAGCAGCTAGCCTTGGAGTCTGCCCCCACCTTGAAAGGGCCCTCTTGTCCTTCTAAACTTCAAGGAGACCGGAAATGTGGCATCCACTCCCCTCTTTATTCAAAAGAGGAAGGGCCTTTCAAAAATTCACCAAACTAGAATTTAATAACACAAGAATTTGTTGGTATACTTCATTTCAAATAAACCTCTTTAAATTAAAAACTTTGATTAATGTAAAAGACAGTATTTCAACTTACAAAAGGATTCATTTCAGGTATTGCTAGTGATCTAGTTTCCCCCACAGCCTTGCCAAATGATTTTGCTACAGGAAAATCTGAAGTGCACCCCAATTTTCCAGGAGCACCTTATATATAATATGGCATTTACCACAGACCACAAATGAGCCCTAGGCAGGTCTATGAAAAAAAATGCTCCAACCATCAAATGGATTATTGGAGAGAACAAGTTCTATGGTTATGGTCCATGTGCCCAGGAACCAGCCGCAAAAATAACTAAAAAGTAGTCCTCTCCTTCCTTTCCCCTCCCACCCCAACCTGCCTGCTGCTCAGTGGCGCCAAATGGACAGTGACCATGCAGACTACCACAGACCTACACAACACCATTTATCCCTCACTGTTTAGACCCCTTCATGCTCTTGTTCTCTGGTATTTGACATCAACATAAGTATATTCTAAATTCACTGTCACTAGGCTCCTTGTACTTACATACTCTGAGGAAATTCACAATAAATATTTTTATTTATTATTAAGCATAATTACTCACCTGTCGGTGAATAATTAGCAATGAAAACCATATTCTAGGATTCTTTTTAAAAAACAAAATTCCCGTGACTACAACAAAAGGACAAGCAGACAGAACCAGGCACTTCTGGCAAACTCATTTTCTTTGTCTCCCTTCCCCTTCCTCCCTCCCGCCTAATGAACTTGTTGGGCACGCTTGCCAGGGTCTGTGGGTTTCAGAACTTCAAGCCTTTCTGCTTAAAAAAATGAGGTAAGAAATTTCTACCTGAAAAGTAAAACTGACACATAAATCAATCCAAGGTCTTCCCTGGCCACTAATGCAGCCATTATTGCTCTAAATTGGAGTGTTTTGTTTGCTTTTAATGTGTGTTCAAAGTCCTTATTGCCATTCTAGCTGGCCCGTGGTTGGTTGGCCAAGGAGAAATGGATGGGAACAGGGCTTAGTCAGCTGCCCCAGCTGGTCCGTCCCTATCTGCTTCCCACACGTGTGGCTCACCCAGCCCTGGCTGGGGCCAACTCTGCATTCTGGGGCTCTGTGACTGGTTCTAACAGTGGTTCTAACAGCTGGGGGAGGTGGTGATGGGGCTGTGCAGGTACGGCAGGTTGCTGGGGGCCGAGTGCACACCCACAGACACTGGGAAGCTGAAGACGAACTGTGAGGTCGGGGTGGGGGTGGCTTTGCCCCGTTCCCGAAGGGGGCCGGAAGGGCTGGCAGCCTCCGCGGCACAGGACGTGGCCAGCACCTGGGACTCAAACTGCAGCAGCTGCCCCATGAAGCTGAAGTTGGGAGAGATGATGCTCCGGCGCTGCTTAACGAACTCAAAGGCCTCCTCCAGCCTCACCCGCTTCTTCATCATCAGGTAGGCGAGGCAGATGGTGGCCGAGCGAGAGATGCCTGCCTGGCAGTGCACCAGCACCCGCCCACGGCAGTCCTTCACTGCATCTGGGACAGAGAATGAAGCACATTAGGGCAGTCCGCAGACTTCATCCTGCACCACGTGGCATAAGCCAGGATGGGACCTGGGGACTCCCGCTGATTAAACAGCCATGCCAGGCTGGGAGAGGGTTCAGAAT
Organism: Heterocephalus glaber; assembly: GCF_000247695.1. The sequence goes on from NW_004624839.1 coordinate 5,873,069, forward strand.
TCCACCTACCCTGAGGTATTTTGGAGACTTAACCAAAAAAGCACTCTGCTTGGCAAAAACACATGCCAGAGCAATCAGACCCCACCATACAGAAAAACAGTAGTGACCCAATCATCTTCTTTCCCATGCCAACCTCTTAGCATCATCTGTTCATCTAGAGCCATTCATGGAAAAGAGCACAAGCTCTGTAAGCCAAGGTGGGGAAGGTGTCTGTCATCCTATTCCCACCCCACAGTACCCAGTGGGCAGGACTTCCTGCTGGGGAAGAGGCAAATGGGCAGACCCACAACATCGAGGTCCCAGTGCTCCCTCTCACTCCCCCTCAGCCTGCCATCCTCGGCCCCAGGAACCCAGGGCCAAGCCGGCCTACCGATGTATTCAATGGCTTCCATGAACCAGGAGCTGATGTCAGCCTTGTGGTTGTCTTCCACAGGGATGCACTTGTACTGGTAGTGTCCTTCAAAGTGGTTTGGGCAGTCCGAGGAGACATTCAACAGGGCTGTGATCCCCAGGGCATCCAGCATGTCTCTGCGGGCAGCATGATAAGCACTGCCGAGGTAGAGGAAGGGGAGGATCTCGACAGGACCTCCCTGTAACAGAAAAGAGACAAAGGCCCGTAAACAACATGACTATAAGGTTTCCACGAAAAGGGCTGAAACACTGGAGACAGGGAGGGGAAGTCAGACCAGAGTGGAATTTCTATGTCCTGGAGAGATCCTGCTGAACATAGGATGCACACTGCTGCCTCTCTGCAGTTCTGCAGCTCTAATAGGAGTCTACACCTGCTGATCTGATCATCCCATCCAGTTTTTTGTTGTGTGATTTAGGGACTTATCTGTTTGGATATGTCCTCACTTAGCACATCAGAGACACATGGCTTAAAGTCATGATGAGATTCACTAGGCAGGTGCTGGACCCTGAAATTAACTCTCTGTCCATTAACTGGAAATGCTAGAAGGGCAGGCTTGGGAAAAATGCAGCAGCTTGAGAAGATTTCCTTAGGGGGAAGGTCGACCTTTTATAACCATTGGTATTGCAACTGACACCCATGTCGGGGGAAGCCTGCCTGCAGGGAGGACCAGGGACTCACCCCAAGGGGTGAACTCATAGCTTCCAGTATGGCAGGTCCTAGCTCATCCATTCATAACTGGAGACTAAGCCAGGGGGCAGTGTCTTTATATTTTTTCTTAAGTGACGGTAATAAAAGAAAGAAGGGAAACAATTGCAAAGAATAAACAACCCACGCCAGTACTCAAGGGTCACCACATTTTCCTCACATTGAAGCACTGTGTTTGAAGCCTTGGAAACATCTAAACTCTGAAAGGAAGGCTGCTCCATGTGTCCCTGCACTGTCCCTCCGCCCCTATCCCTGGCTCCCATGCTCCACACCCCAGGTCTACCTGGTCGTGCAGGGGAGTCCCACAGGAGCTGCAGCCCAGGTCCAAAGGTTCTGTGGCACTGGGGGGGATAGGAGGCGGGATGGCTGCCAGGGCCTTGGTTTTAGAACAGAATTCTGGGTACTCAGAGGAAAACCTCTCATAGCCACCTGTAAAGGAGAAAGAAACATAGGTTAACAAGGCCAGTAAACCAGCAGGAAGCCAAAAAGAACTGGAATTGTACCAGCTACAAAGAGCTGGTGGGGAAGGTGGGGAGCTGTCTGGCTCCATGTCTGCCACTAGGTGGTGCTGTGTGCCTAGCGATGAAGGTTGCAAGAGCGCTCCAAAGAGCAAGAGTCTGTGATTGGCCAGGACCTCAGATTGGGAAGACGCTGAGGAGTTCCGAAAAGCTTGAGGTGAGGGTTTAGAATTCCAGGTGGGACAAAGACACACAAAGAAACGTGTAGGGGACATCCCGAGGCACTCTTCAGGGCGGCTCCTCAGGCAGGAACCAGCCCTAGGCGTGGGGAGATGACCATCATTAATTACTCTTGGCTCCAGCTCTTCCTCTGGAAAGCATGTCCCTGAACTCAGGCCCTCTGGGTCTCAGAAATGGAGCAGATGCCAGGTGGCCAGCCGCATGCTTCTATATAAACCAGTCCTTCCCAGCACGTTCAGTTGCAGGGCAAGGAAAGATTTGTTGATCTGAGACTGCAAGCCCTGGAGTGGCTGGTGCTGGGATTATCCTCCAGGAAAGGAGGTTTTTGAAATCAAAAACATGAAGGGCCAACCCATCTGGGCCGGCGGCACCTCTGCCTGAGAGGAAGGCAGACAGAGCCCTCTCAGAGGACAAACACCCTGTGAGCCTCCGGTGTTCCATGATTTCCACAACTCTGTGGGTAGCTACCAATCAACTGTGGGAGTCTGGCCCTGCCTTTATTTATTTCGCCGTTTCTGTGGGACCAGAAGTTCTAGCAGTTCACAAGCATATTAGGCGGCAACCATCCTAACACAGTCCCATTCAGGTAACCTCCAGGGACAAGCTGGCCGGGGGTCCTAGGAGAGGCAGTGAGCTGGGTTAGCCTTTCTGACTATGTCACAAGGCCGCCAGCCCCAGGACTCTTCCAAGGAGCAGCACGTGACCACTAGCCAAGAACTCGCTCCCGATCCCAGCCCTAAAACACTGCATCCTGCTGGTGCTCCTGAGGGGAAGGAAAATTATTCTTTGCCACATCATAAGGCTTACAGAAACAGGGCGCCCATTTTTCTCCTCCACCCCCTCCCCTGGGATATAAATGGTATCTCTGTGGTCACAGGCCCTCCTTCCTGCTGAGTCACAGTGCCTCCCTGGGTGGAAAACCTGCTGGCCAACCAGTGCTGCCAGCCTCCGGTTCGCGTTGACCTTAGGGCCACCTCACCCCAAGAGCACCCCCAGTAGAACCCCACCTGACCCCTTCCATAGAAGGCTGCCAACACTGCTGCCTGAAGTGCAGACACCAGAGAGCGGGGGAAGACGGGGCTGAAAAATGTCTGTCTCCAAGTCCCTTGTGGGCCTCTGTGCCAGGAAGCCTCAGTCAATGCCTGCCACCTTTGGAGAAGGGAAGGGGCAATGGACTAATAAGACAAACTGTGGTGGAACATCTATGTCGATAGCCATCGCTGGTCATTCTCTATACTTCTATAGGACCTGAAAAACTTTAAACCAAAGGATCTTTGTGTCTATTACATAATCCAGACATAGCAAAACACACGGTAAAAAACAAAGGCAAAGTCTGCCAGTGGTATCCAGCCCAAGCTTCCCACCTAGAAGGCAGATAATTGTCCCACCCAGAAGTGAATGGTGGGCCTGGCACTGCCGGGGCAGGGTTGAAGATCAGAGTGGCTCAGAGCATGCTCTCCCCACTGTGAGGCGGGTCAGAACCAGACCTGGCTGAATTTCCAGAAAGGGCACAGGCCCTGCAGTCAAACTGTGACTCATCTGCTGTGCGGCCTTCACCCATGTCCAGCCTCTCTGAGCCTCCTCCTGGTCGGTAAAAAGTGATCCATCATCTTTCCTCCACAGAGTCCCTGGAAGACTGATTCTAACAGCCAGCGCTCTGCATCTGGCCTTGAGCAGACACTTAATGAAGACGTCCTTTCTCAGCACCTATGCTGAGATGTCCCTCAACAGAGCTCCTCAAAGACCCAAGAGGACCAAGGGGACCTTGTGAGTTACATTATCAACTTCCTAGCTTCCCCTCAGGCCTCTTCTCTGGGTCTGCCTGCTGGGCTCCCAGAAGTATGGACCCTGCAGTCAGAGGAAGGGCCAGTATCTCACTTTCTGACTCCGCCTTCCCTTTTAGGAATTCGCATCTGCCACCTCCGAGTCAATTAGCCAGCTTAGCAGAGCCTCCAGGAGGAATCCGAGGCAAGGCCAAATGGGCAGGGCTGGTGGCCCTGAGGTGGGGAAGATGTCTCCTGTGTCATATTCTCTCCCTCAGGTGGAGGGTTAACAGGACAGACAAGACTGCCTAGAAAAAACAGAGTGTAAAACAAGTGATTACTCCAAAGTCAGTTCCCTCTGGGGGGGGCCGTCAAAGAAACTAAGGGCTGAAGCAGCTTAGCCTGAGGGACAGGGGCACTGGCAAGTCCTTCTCCTGGAGAGCCCGCAGCACCTCCCCACCCTCAGCTGCTGCTAGCTTTGGGGCTCTGTGGCTGGATAAGAGGAGCCTGCAGGACAGGGAAGTCACGGTTATGGGGAACATGAGCACAGTGGGCGTTTACTCACGAGAGAGGGAAGAAGCCACTCAAGTCTACACCTCAAAAGGCCACAGCCCTGGAGCCATCTCTGGCTATCATCTATGTCGATAAAAATTATAGCCATTGTGGGCTGCCAGGCTGAGTTCTATCCCCAGCACTATGGGGAAAAATATAAAAAGGCATTGTGAAAAGGTAATGCTGATTGTACAGTGTACTTTCTACAAGTCCACCAGCCCCAGCATTTAGTTTAGGGCCTCGAAGCCGTACTTACACCCTGGCTGTGCCGGGCCCAACCCGCTGCTCTACCATCTCAGCCTTTCACCCCTAGCCATGGCCTCCTCCTGAAGGCACAGGCTGCTGGTGTCCCAAAGTGAAACACAGATGGAAATGGATCCCAACAGGACACCACTGACATTTCACAAACTCGGCTCTTATCACAGGGATTTCTTTCCAGCGAGGTCATCCAGGAGACATGACCAACATTTCTTTAAAAAAAGAAATACAATAGAATGGGAATTAGTAGAAAGCACTGTGTCTGAAGAGCATATCATTTCACGTCACTTTATTTCAGGAGTGCATGCATTTATCCCTCTGGGGATCATGATGGAAATCCAACACAGGGAATGTGTGTAGGAAGATTGCTGTCCCACTTCCCTCCACCCTCCTATCCATTCCCATGTTGACACAGTACAAGTATCACAGCCACAGCAGCTGGTTTTAGATCACATTTTATCCAAAGCTGATTTCCATCACATACTCTGCCCTATGTCTCCTACAGGTGTCCAAAAGCAGATAGAGACAGATCTGGGGACAAGCCCCAGTGCTAGTTGTAGAACAAGCACTTTCAGACATGTGCCCTTAAAATGATTTCCAGACTGTAATGATGTCTAAGTTTCAATACTGTGTGATTCTAAATGTCCACAATCTACTTATTTCCTGGTCAGTCTGGCCAGCTTCCAAGCAGCAGGTACAGTACCTAAAATCTGTGTTTCTATCTTGTGAATAAACTTTGCTAATAAATATGCTCATGAATTTTGACCTGCTTTTCCTGTCTTTAAGAATATACTTCCTATTCTTAAGTTTCTGAACTTCAAAATCCCGAAGGACAAAAAGGAATGATTTCGATGCAAAACTTATAGAAATAACTACACCTACATTTCAGCTCCCTAAGCTTTTCCTTTCCTCTTGCTCACACTCAGTAAGGCAATTTTCTAAGTTTAATAAACACACACCCAGCCACAAATCCGCTAGAACTGCTGACCCCTGGAAGGAACAGGAGATCATTAATGCAAAGTGTTTTACAAAGAGAAGGCTGATGAGTGCTGATAATGCAGCCATAATAGGACTTGCAATGGGCTCTGGGATGGATAAAACTGTCTTGTGCAGTTTATACAAGTAAATGATAATGCCAGTACAACATACAGGAATCTATGCTATGGGACACAATGAAAGCAGTTCTACGAGGAAATTCATAGCAGTGAATACCCATATTAGGAAAACAGAGAGAACTCAAATAAACAACCTAATGCAGAACCTCAAGCTCCTAGAAAATGAGCATAACAAACCCTAAACCTCATACAAGAAAGGAAATTATAAAGATCCGAGCAGAAATCAATGCAATGGAGACTAAGAGAACAATACAAAAAAAAAAAAATCAATAAATCAAAGAGTTGGTTTTTCAAAAGAATAAATAAAATCGATAAGTCTTTAGCCAACCTTATCAAAAAAAGGAAAGAAAAGGCTCAAATCCATGCAATTAAGAATGAAAAAGCAGGGGCCAGGGATTTAGCTCAGTAGTTTCAGCGCCTGCCACGCAAGCACAAGGTCCTGAGTTCGATACCTGGTACCAAAAAAAAAAGAACGAAAAAGCTAAAGTCACAACAGATGGAACAAATCCAGAGGATCATCAATACCTACTTCAAGAACCTGTACTCTAATAAAATGGAAAACACAGAAGAAATGGACAGATACCTAGATACATACAAATTACCAAAGTTAAATGAAGATATAGAAATTCTAACCACCCCAATTACAATGAGTGAAATTGAAACCATAATTAAAAATTTACCAACAAAAAAAGCCCAGGTCTTGATGGCTTCACTCCTGAATTCTACAAGACATTTAAAGAAGAACTATCACCATTACTCTTTAAACTCATCAATGAATTTGAAAGGGAAGCAACACTTCCAAATTCATTCCTGGAAGCAAGTGTTACTTTGATTACAAAACCAGGGAACGATACAACCAAAAAAGAGAACTACAGGCCAATCTCCCTAATGAACATAGATGCAAAAATCCTCAACAAGATACTGGCAAACAGAATTCAGAGAGTCATCAAGAAGATCATACACCCTGACCAAGTCAGATTTATCCCAGGGATGCAAGGATGGGTCAATATATGTAAATCAATAAATGTAATACACTATATTAACGGAGTCAAGGACAAAAACCATATGATCATCTCAATAGATGCAGAAAAAGCATTCGACAAAAATCCAACACCCATTCATGACAAAAACCCTACAGAAAATTGGAATAGAAGACCTTTATCTCAACCTGATTAAGGCTATCTATGAAAAATCAACAGCCAACATCATACTAAATGGTCAAAAACTGAAAACTTTCACGCTAAAATCAGGAACAACACAAGGATGCCCACTATCACCACTCCTGTTCAAAATAGCTCTGGAAACATTAGCCACAGAAATTAGAAAAAAGAAAGAAAGAAAAGAAATAAAGATAGGAAAGGAGAAGTTAAACTGTCAGTATTTGCTGACGATATGATACTTTACATAGAAGACCCAAAAAGCTCCTCCAAAAGACTTCTAGACTTAATTGACAGATTCACTAGAGTAGCTGGATACAAGATCAACACTCAAAAAACAGCCTTCTTGTACAAAAATAACACTCACTGAGAGAGAAATTAAGGAAACAATTCCTTTTACAATAGCATCCAAAGAAATGAAATATCTAGGAATCAATCTAACAAAGGAAGCAAAAGACCTCTAAACTGAAAACTACAGCACTCTGAAAAAAAGAGATCGAAGAGGATATAAGAAAATGGAAAGACATCCCTTGTTCGTGGGTAGGAAGAACCAATATACTTCCAAGACTGCTATATAGATCTAATGGAATGTCAATTGAAATTCCAACAATATATTTCACAGGACTAGAGAAAACAAACCAAAAATTCATTTGGAACCAGAAGAGACCTAGAATAGCAAAAGCAATTCTAGGCGACAGAGACATGGCTGGGGGTATCACAATACCCAACTTAAAACTATACTACAAAGCTACTGTGATCAAAACAGCATGGTACTGGCAAAGAAACAGACCCGAGGATCAGTGGAACAAATTAGAAGATGCAGAAACAACTCCAGACATACTCAGCCACCTCATCTTTCACAGAGGAGCCAGCAACCCTCATTGGAGGAAAGATAGCCTGTTTAATAAATGGTGTTGGGAAAACTGGATTTCAACCAGCCAAAGATTAAAACTAGACCCCTGTCTTTCACCATGCACTAAACTAAGATCGAAGTGGATTAAAGATCTAAATATTAAAACAGAAACACTAAACTTGATGGAAAATAAGTTAGGTAGAACTCTTGAAGACATTGGCATAGGAAAAGACTTTATGAACAAAACCTCAGTAGCACAGGAACTAGCACAAGAATCAACAACTGGGATCTCATCTGATTAAAAAGCTTCTGCACTGCAAGAGAAACCACCAGAAGAGCTAAGAGACAACCTACAATGTGGAAAAAAAATTTTAGCAGCTGTACCTCAGACAAAGAACTACTATCTAGAATATATAAAGAACTGAAAAAAATCAGATCCCCCCAAATTTAAAGACCCAATTCGAAAATGGGCATCTGAAATGAACAGACATTTCTCAGACAAAGAAGTAAAAGCAGCAAATAAACACATGAAAAAAATGTTCAACATCACTGGTCATTCGAGAGATGCAGATGAAAACAACTCTGAGATTCCACCTCACCCCAGAAAGAATGGCTGCTATTAAGAAATCAACCAATAACAAATGTTAGCCGGGGTGTGGGGAGAAAGGAACCCTTCTCCATTGTTGGTGGGAATGCAGACTGGTGCAACCACTGTGGAAATCAGTATGGCGATACTTCAAAGAACTAGGGCTAGAGGTCTCATTTGACCCAGCTATTCCCCTGCTGGGGATCTTCCCCAAAGAATTAAAAGAATCATACCACAGTGATATATGTGCACCCATGTTTATAGGGGCACAGTTTGTAATACCTAAAGCTTAGAAACACCCCAAGTGCCCATCAACTGGAAACAGGATAAAGAAAATGTGAGTTTTTTAATAAAATGGAGTACTACTCAGCCATAAAGAATGAGAAACTAGAGATATTTATAGCTAAATGGATGCATATTGAGGCCATACTCTAAAGTGAAATAAATAGAACACACATTTGTAAATACCGAATTTTCTCTAGTGTGAGAAACTGAAAGTGTAAATAAGGATTAAAATAATTAAAACGAATAATTGATAATTTGAAATAGGAGGAAAAGGTCCAAAGGGGTAGGGGAAGTAGGAGGGGAAGGGGAAAGGAATGAAGGGAAAGGAAAAATTATGAGAATTGGAAAAAATGGAAACAAAGTCTTTGTAAATAGGGAAGGGTGGAGGGGATGGAAGGGAGTACAGGGAACGGGGAAAAAATAAGAACCAAGATACATCATGTACAGGTACAAGCACCCAATGATAAATGTAAACGTACTGTATACCTAAAATGTACCAATAAAAGAATTTAAGCAAAAAAAAAAAAAAAAAAGAGAGAGAAAACAACAACAAAAAAATTGCCCTGTGGTAGATCTTAACAGGGTGGCCACTTTGTGCATCTCAACAACACTCAGTATCAGCCACTCCCTGACAGGTCTTGTGACCCTACTCTGGCCTAGCAATGAAGTCTGGGTTGTTTGAAGGTGATTTGCCTTTGGGAACTTTGATTTATGTAAAAGTTTACTCATGCACCCATGTGAATGCTGAACATTGTTTTAAAATGTATGTAAAATTCTCCCAAGGTAAGAATGTGGTCCCATCTCACCTTGGGACTTCACAGAGATTGAAGTCCAAAGCCAGGGGGCTGGTTCTCACAAATGGGGGATGGGGTCTTGTCTGCAGGCTCTCCCAATCCTTTGGTGCTATCTGCTGTGTTTAGCAGCCAGCTTCCGCAGGAGAGTGAACTTCTCTTCCGGCCATGCTTCCTCTTTGTTAGCTGGAACTCCTCCCAATAAGGAAACTGGCTATCTGGTTTCAGATGTTCTGAGTTTTTAAAAGAATTTCTTGGCTCCTTAAAATGGCCACCCTTTCTCTGTCCCTATTTTCTTTCTTTTTGTTAAATGTGTTAAATAAATTTTATTTTATTTTATACCATTTCCCCCTCAAGCCCTGTGCAGTGTTGGTGGGTGCAGCCCACCTCTCCTATAAGAGGGAGCATAAGGCCAGGAGGCCAATGGTCTTCTTCATGATCTGGTCTATACTCTTAATTCACACCTACACCACAGTTTTAGTAACTTCTGTTAGCTGGAAACATATAGTTCTTGTGACACCTAACTTTGTAGATTTTCTTCATTCATTGTAATTATGTAACAAATAATAACAGAGTTGGAAATAATCTTCAATATTTACCATTTTATCATTCTAACATTCCCAATCCTTGGATGAGGACTGTGTTATGTTTGCAAACAGAAAACTCTGTCACTTTCCCTTTGCATATAAAAGATTTGAAAGCTATGTGTTGGATGCCACTGAAACAGCTGGCGATGAAGACAGAGAATAAAGACAGGAGTAGGTCACCAGGGTCACCAGGCTCCTTCCTGGGCACCCCTCCCCCTCCAATTCAAAGTAGGTCAGGCCCAGGGGCTTTAAGGAGGGGACAGAATAGGAGAGTTCCAAGCGGAAGGAAGAAACTGGAATATCTAGATAAGGGATAGCAAACTTTCTAGAGCTTTCAATGGTACAGTCCACTGCAGCACAGGTGCCATAGATTTGCCAACACTGATCTAGATGATCTTCCCAATCGCTCTCAACAGCTCCAGCAGTATAAGAGATAACAAAAGCCAGGAGATAACAAAAGCCAGGAGGTGAATTCCAGACAGAAACGGGGGAAGATAACATTTTTATACCTGAAATCTTTTTGTGTAACAGATTAATCTGTTTAAGATTATTTAAGGATACTGGGCTAAAGAATGGCTTCTACTGAGGTAAGAAAATTTTTCTCTTGCTTTTTGTTTGTTTGATTTTAAAGGCCATGGGGAATCTAAACCCAAAGATTTATGGGGAGAAAGGGATTTCAAAAGAGACATGCACTGTGATGACGTCTGAAAAACTTAAGTTTCTAAACTGTCCCCAAAGATGCCTTACAAGACTTTAAGTTAAAAGAGGTTTAAAAAAATGACTCCAGGGGTCGGGGATTTAGCTCAGTGGTTCCGCTGCCTGCCTGGCAAGCTCAAGGACCGGTGTTCAATCCCTGGTACCAAAAAAGGGGGTGGGGGGGAAGACTCCAATTAGAATCTCTTACTAGTAAAAAATAAAATATGGTAGGATTTTTATTACTTCTTTTAGCACAACTTGGTTAGTACCAGCAAATGTACAGTATAAGGAGAGCTTTACTGTACTCAGTAAAGTTTACTCCTGTCTTTTCTAATTCTTGCTTGTGGGATCCGTTACTAACTCCCTGAAACAAGTAACCAATCACTCTGTTTCAAAGTGGCAGAAACAGGAGAACTAGGTTATCAAACACAGTCGATGATTTCAGGGCTCCAAATAACCTGTTGTTTTTACTGTCCCCACCTGCCCACCAAGGATGGCAGACACCCACCGCCACTGGATGTGCCACTTGTCCCTCCTGCCCCTCTCCCTCCACGTCACCGCACACAGACTCAGAGACCTAAGTGTCCACAGTTCCCGAGCCGGAAAATACAAAGAGTAATCCCAGTGGGAACCAATCAACCAACCCTTAAGCAATTCAGGTATTTACTGAAGATTATCTAAAGGGCTTTTCCTTCTCAGCGTTCCCCTTAGGGCCCTGGGCTATGATCCCCTCCCAGGAAGCCTCATCTCCTCCACAGGGCTGCTTTCTCCACGAGGAAGCCAAGTCTCTGGGAATGGGCACCCTAACTTTCCTTCCTAGGCCACTCCTTCCCACAGGCTTGTGGCAGCAGACATGGGCAATTTCTTTCAACCTTCTCTAGGGTTGCCTTCCCTTAGCCCGCAGGCAAGGAGAGAGGAGGAAGAGGAACCGAGTTAAAGACAGCCCAGATCCACACACACATAGACCTAAGCAAGTAAACAAATAAGGCCCAGTTCTCCAGTTCTACCAGCCTTCGGACCAGGGCTAGAAGATCCCTCACCTCTGAATTTTTCAAGCTTGCTCCCAAGGTCAGCTGAACTGGAGCGGGGCGGGGGGGTGCGGGGTGGATGGATGAGGGGTGTCCTGAAGAGACTGAGGCCCAGGCCTAGAAACCCCTCACATCCACCCGGGAGCTCGAGACCCAAGAGAGGAAGGAGGTGCTCCCCCCGCCCCACAGGGACAAACAGCAAGAGGCGGGCTCGAAAGGAAATGCTTCTTTTCCGCAGGTCAGGAATTTCGCCACACTGTCATTCAGCCCTGAGGCAGCCCTTCCCACCCAGTCTGTCAGAGTTGGCCTCTCCCGGAATCTCCAGCGCTGAGCGGCTCTCAGAACCCTTCTAGCTCGGGCGCGTGGGGGCGGGTTGTCTCCGAGGGTACACCTTAAAATTTTGCCTCCCTCCCCGGAACCAGGGCCAAAGTGTCCGCGACGCCTGAAGCCCAAGGGCCAGGCTGCCGCCCTCAGGACAGCGCCCTCCGGATTTCGTCCAGGAAGAAAAACAAAACAAATCCTGCCTGCCAGCACAAGGGGCGGCGGCCAGCCCAGCCCCGGGGCGTTTTTGCGTGTCCGGGGTTCACGGTGGGATGGATGGCGCGCGCTCCAGCTCGAAACCAGGTGGCCCGCGAGGGCTGAGGACTCTGGGCGCACCGCACCACGGCCAGCCGCTCCTCGCGAAGGGGCCTGCATCCAGAAGGAAAACCTCTCGTCTTCCCCACCCGCGCCAGCAGCAGGCCAGGCAGAGCTGAGAGCCCTAACAATAGCGCAGACGCCAGCCTGGTTGTCTGAGCTGGACCTGGCCGTGGCCGGCTCAGGGTGAGCGAGGCCAGCCTTCTTCGCCCGCTCCAGGACAAACCCCTTCCAGGGACTGGCTCCTAAAGCGCTTTGAGTTTAAGGGAGGGGGTCTGAGCTCAACTGGAGGTGCAAAAAGCGGCCCTCAGGGAAAAAGAAAGAAAAATCAGCAAAATCGCCTTAGCAGTTCAACCATAGGTCAACAGCATTTCCCCAGCAGCTGACAGGTCAAATGGTCAGGAAACAACTGCCGAGAACAAAGCCCCCCGCTGTTCAGCAGGGGCAAGCCCGGCTAGCCGCACTGAGCAGTTTTGTTGTGCTTTTTGGAAGGGGCGGGAGGTTTCCGCCCCCCCCCCCTCCCGTCCCTTCCCCTGGGGCGCAGAGGTCGGAGGAGGAAAGGAGGGGGCGAGGGTGCCTTGGGGAGAGCTGCATCTCTTTGATGACGCGAGTCTGAAACGCCTCTGGGTTCGGAAGCGAAGACTGGACCCCGGCGAAAGAATGCGCGGAATGCGCCCCGCGGGAGGAGGGGGCGCGGCGCGGCAGGGGGCGCCCCTACCCTACGAGCTCAGCCTGTCCCGCCCCGAACGCTACGAGCCCAGCCCAGCCCGCCCGGCAGGTGCTGCCCGCGAGATCTCTCCAGAGACTCGGGTTAGGAGAGTACGAGGTCCTTTCGGAGTTTCGGATCGCCAGATTTGACAACTCACCCACCCACCTCCGCTGCCCGCCCGCCACCGAGACTTTTGCCAGGGTTCACTTAAATTGAGCACGCGCCGCCATCAGATAGTCAAGAATAGTGTCTAAACAAAAGATCGTAATTCTCTGCTGCGGGGATTGGCAGGGGGCACGGTTCCACCTCCCCCCTCCCAACCCAGTCCTTCAACCTCTGGCTCCGGGAGCCGGGGTCTAGTCCGGGGAGTGAGGAGTTGGCCACCTTCCAGGAGACTTCGGACTTGGGCAGCGGGCGGCGACACGCGCATCGCTCCGACACGGTCTGCCACCCCATTTTCGTTTCTACGTTTACCAAGGGCTGGCTGCCAGTGGAACTTGCCGGGCCAATCGCACCTTAGCGCTCACTCCTTTACCCCATTCCCCATCTCATATTCTCGGGGTGAGACTCAGTACCCGGCCCAAGCACGCCGAGCCAGCTGGCCTATCTTGTCCCCATCCTCACCGCACCAGGAGCACTTTCCGGGACTCAACGATGGGCTGCAGAGAGGAGTCGTTTCACTCTCCACGCCAGAACTCAGGGAGTGTAAATAAACGCGGTATCGTGCCAGGACGCACGAGGAATTGCAGGTGACCAGGGAAACGCGCAGCACATCCCCGAGGACTAGGAGCTTGCATTAGCAACGCTCTCGCGCAAAGCGACGCGCGCAGGGATCCTTGCTGCCTGGAGTTACCCGGGTACTCCTTCCCATGCTAAATAAGGCGCAGGCCGCCAGGCCCCCTACAACTCCCCTCCCCGGTGTTCACGTTAATTTACCTTTGAGGAGGCAGATGTCTGTGCGCTCGGCGTTGCGGCGCAGTGCCTGCACCACCAGCGACACGGTGCTGTCTTCGCGGAGGCTCTCGGCGCGCGGGCTGCGCTCGTCGTAGACGATGACTGCCGAGTAAAGGCCGGAGCGCAGACGGGCGCGCACCTCCTCCTCGGCCGGCAGGATCTGCTCCAGGCTCACAGAACCCTTGGCCCGCCGCCGCACGATGGTGTTGCAGCGCACGTTGACCGAACCTCGGATGTAGCCCGCGCTGTGCGCCAGGAACGGTCTGCAGTCGAGCAGTAGGCACTTGCCGCCGCTCAGCAGCCCCAGCGCGCCGTGGCTGCCGCTGCCGCTGCCACTCGCGCCGCCGCCGTTCTCGTCCCGGTTCATCAGCCTTTTGAGCATGCTGCAGTCCATCTCCCGAAGCTCCTCCATCGTCACCATGGTCGCCGGGAACCGCAGCTGCTGGGGACAAGAGGAGGCGAAGGACACTCGGGCCAACGAGGCTACAGGAAGGCGCGTGCGAGCGAGGGCTGAGCGGAGACGACTGCACTAGTGACCGCCAACTCGGCCCCTAGAGGCTCCCCGGGCCAACCTCTTCTCCCCAGTCCCCTTCTGCCCGCAGCCTCGCGGTTACATAGCAGTTCGGGCGGCCTCGGGAGCCAAGACGGGCGGGCGCCCTGCGCGGACGGGAGGAGGCGGGGAGGGGAGTGTGTTTACGGTAGAGGACCACCCGGCGCCCTTCTGTTGTTGCCTTGAGTGTGTTTCGCCGGCTGCGCTGCTCCTGCTGCCGCCCGCGCGCGTTACCGTTCCCTATACTCCGCCAGAGCTCAGCGCACTGCCCCAGGCAGACTTCCCTCTTCGGCTTAAGGATTTATTAATGCTCCTCTGCACTCCCGGGGGAGGTAAATCATTACTACCTCCCGAGACTCCGCCCCTTTCCATTCTCGGCCGGGTGCCGCCCCGCTCGCTCGCGGCCCGTCCCCCCGCCCCCTCCTCCCGTCCCCTCCTCCGCGGCGGGTGAATGGAACGCCAGCCGCTCGCGCCGGGTCACGCGGACGCGACGTCACAAAGACGGGAGTAAACAGGGAGCTCGCGGCTCGCGGCCGGGCCCATTCATAAAACAGACCTAGAGGAAGAGCAAGGAGGCCTCCGACCCTCCCGCGAGCGTTGGCGCCGGGACCTTGTGAATGGAGCGGGCCCCAGACCACTCCCGCGCGCTCCCTGCGCACCGCTGCGCGGCTTTTGACGTCAAGAACGGCCTGCAGAGAAGCCGGCTTGCGGAGGCCAGGGTTCGGGTGTGAGGTTTCATTCCTTTTCGTCCCCCACCCCGGGCAGTCTCAGGGGTCTCTGGCCAGCACCGTGGCATCGCTGCCCGCCTGGCAGGGCCTGGCGCTTCCTAGCCCCCGACTTACGGTGCGCTTCCGGCCCGGCCAGTCGTTTTTTTAAAGTGCGATTTGTCAGACGTTACTCTATGCATTAGTGTGATCGATTTCCACCTTTAAGCCATTAAATCAGCTTTATAGCTTCCCGAGGAACGTGGGCACACCCCAACTTAGAAGATGAAAGATAGCCCTCCCGCCCGAAGGCCCGAATTGGAGTGAAGTGTGGGGTTTGTAGCTTTACAACCTGGAGGGTGGCATCAATTGCCGTAGTGTCGCTCCTACGGAGGCGAACTGGGCGGCACTCCGGTTCACGTTTCCTAAAAGATGTTTGTTTAACCCTGGTGGGGGTGGGGATGGGGAGCGATGTTTTTCCGCTCTTGGGGACGTCTTCACCTCCTCTTGCACACATGTGAATTGCCTTCTCAGGAAATAACAGGGTCCACATTTGGTGTGCAGCCAGACCCTGAATACTACGCGCAAAGAGCGAAAGGATTTAGTAAGCTCTGGAGCCCGTTCAGGTTTCTTTGCATCTCTTTCCAGGTCGCCTAGCATTCTCCTCCCCCGCCCCGTTATGGTTATGCATTTAATTTCCCAGAGGCCGCTCTTGGCAGGGGGTTCGTGTGCGCACGCGATGTGGCCTTTACTGAAGCCAAAAATCATTCGCCCGACATCTTGCCAAGTCTAGTTAGTGAAAATTAATCGCGGAGCGAGGGAAGCACAGGACTCGCTGGCGGCCTCCGTGGCGGCGGGGTCGGATATTCCGTTTCAGGTCGCGCGTGGAAGGCCGAGAGAGGCCACGAGAGCCGCCAAGCCCGCCGGGTCTCTCCCGCCCCAGCGCGGCCCTGCCCTGGCTCCTTCCTCTCCGCCTTTGTTCCAGGAGGAGAGGCTCTGAGCAGCGCTCACCTCCAGCCGCGGGGCCGCCCGTCCGCTCCCCAGTGGGGGTTTGGCGGGGGCTCCACTTCCGAGGCCTTCTACATAAGCTCCCCTCCCAGGGCCCCGGCACTCAGCCAGGTCCGGTCGTCTGTGCTGGGCGCCGCTTGTCCGTGGGGATTCTTTTTGCCTGCGGTCTCAAAATATATCAGTAAGGCATGCAATGGTCCTGTTTTTATTTATAAAATTTAACATGTTCATTATGGGGTTTTTGTATTAATTTTTTAAAGCATTGCAGTAAGATACTTATTGTGATTGTTGACCTTTCGGCGCGCCCCACCCCCTTAAATTCTTCGCCCAGGCTGCTGCTCATCCAGCTCCAGGTCCTAGAAGGGGCCAAGACTGCGGCTGGCTGCGCTGCAGGTGGCCGGAGCTCGGCCGCGGGCCTTGCGGGGGGGAGGGGGGGACAGCAAAGCAAAGCGCACTGCGCCCGCTCGCTAGGGGAGGACAGAGGGGCCTGGGCCCGGGTTTTTCTGCGGAGGTGGCTGGGAGGCTCCGGCTCTGCCTAAAGCCTCGCTGCACTAGCACGCCGAGAATGCGCCCTGTCCGAGGAGTCCTCCTTGCCTCGACGGTCCCAGGCCGCCGATTCGCTCTCTCTGGGCCCCTGCTCCAGGGCTGTCTCTGCTGAAGAAAAGACCGATTTCTTTACAAAGATGACAGGAGATCTTTTAAAGGAGCCTCTCAGTTGGAGGCAGGTCTGGGCCAATTTCACTGGAGTCGCAGGGGCTGGAGAGGCGTCCCCGGGCAGCGCTGACCACGCCGAGCCTTTGTGTCCCTGGGCTGAGGGGCGCCCTCACCGGCCCTGCCGGGGCCCGCGCTCACCTGCCCGGTAAATATCAGTGGAATCCGAGGGGAGGAAGATGATGCCCACAGAACAAAGAATTACCTTCTGCACCTGAGAGTAATCCGTGGTGGCGAAGCCCATAAATCCCGAAGGCGAGTCACACGGAAGGGGGTGTGGACGGGCGCGCGGGCGCGCGCGTGTGTGTGTGTGTGTGTGTGTGTGTGTGTGTCCGCGTGTGCGTGCCCGCGCCAGCGTGCCTTCTCCCTAGCGAGAGGAGCAACTTCGGGCTTAAGGCTTTTAAACCTAGGACCGCTTTGGTTAGGAACGCGTTGTCCTGGTTTTTGAAAGAGACTTAGTAACAATCCCCTTCCCTCAACTCAGGAATTAGCCTTCAGTCGTGTGAATTTCAGCGAATGAGATTTAAATTGCCACATTGTATTTATCCTGGTTACTGATTAAGCACCCTAGATAATTTTAAATCGAAGTGCATGAGCCACTTGGTCCACAGTTAGATGAATATAATGAGACCTACCCAATTCTGCTATAGAGGTGACATAAAACTGGTCTCCAACTGGTCTGTCGGCTGGGGCTGGGAAACATAATCAGTTTACACTGGAACCGTGTGAATCAGCTCCTCAATAAGCAGATCTTGCAGAAAACAAAGGGATTTCTGCAGGAAGGTGCTGCTTGAATGTCATTTCAAAGTTACTTTAATTGAGGAAAGCGTATCTACAGGAACTAGGATGGTATTGCCCAAGGAGAGCTATTTTACTTATATTCACCTATAAACCTCAGGGTGAAAATACTTTTTAACAATCACTGTGGCGTGTAAACCCAACTTCTTGTTCCCCAGACAGTCCTTAGACTAACCTTATTAGTCACTGTCAGGCACCAGAAAAACCCATGCCCTTGTTTAAGAACATTTCTTTCCCATTAGGAAGTTGTGTGATCTGGGAATTTGAAGCCCTGAGTTGAATCCCAAGGGGAGAACAATGGCTTCTATTCTGGTTTTGATGCCAACGTCTGACTCATTGCCCTGTCCCAATGTACCTGAATAAAACTTGCCTGAAAAAATCATTAATGAATTTGTATCAAAGTGGCAATGGAAAGAAAGGTCCTTTCTCCTTTCCTGAGCAAAAATGGAGCCTTGCTTGTTACTCTGAACTGGTCCAGGAATGATTTCTTCTTTGTCTGGACCTGGTAACAGGAATGTTCAAAAGAAGGGGGAGGCATCTCACGCTCAAAGCAGAGACTCCTGTGTCTCGGAGTGTATTCTTAGGCAGTATTTATAAATACAATTGAAAAATGTCTGTCCTCTGCTCATTGAGACAGGACTCCAAAGCAGGAAAGTCTTCAGTGTTTAGACTGCACATCCATAGAAAACCTCCAAAGCACAGCCTAAGGGTTTGTTTTTTGTTAAGTGCTGACTGTCACAAATTAGTTTAGCAGCCTCCATTTATCTTCTATGGGTGATACTGTATCACTTGTTAGTGCAGTGCTCTAACCTTGGTACTCTTCAGAAAAGCTTTGACACATTGTTTCCATCTACTACTCCATTCAGTCTGGTTTAGTGGCTTTGGTCAAGATACCCCCTTGACTGTAAATTTCTCCATCTATAAAAGGCCGGAGTTTGGGCAGGACAATTTCAGATCAGATGCATTTCCAACAAGGTATGATTCTGAGCAGCCGTGCTTTTACCAACCCCAAAGCCCAGCCTTTTTATCTCATCCTCCCCAAAGCCAACCACACTGAAATGCCATGCACAAAGGGCAATCTCCAGCTCCTCTCTGGCCTTTAGTATAATTTCATGGAAGGCAAAGTTCATGATTTTTATTTATTTGTTTACTCAAGAGCTAATGTCTCTAGCACTGTGATGAAATTTCTTCAGGGTTTCAAAGAAATTTTTTTTCAAAGAAATTTTTGGAATGAAATGCTTTTGTAAACAGGAGATAAAATATGGGCATTTTGGGGGGGGCATCACTCTAATTGTGCATAGTTTCTTATTCATTTAGTCATTCATTCAACAAATATGCAAAATTTAATGGAAGATGAAATTTGTCCCTAACACTGACTATACCCTCATAGAGTTTACAGTTTAGTGGATTTAACCAGGCTGTGAGTGCCAGTGTATGTTGTTACAGAGTGAAATCAAATAAGTATCATTAAAAGAACAAACAAGATGCCATGGAGATGCAGAAGGAGAAGGGATGGAACTGTGTTGTGGAAATAAGAAAATGGGAGAAAAATTCATCAATAAAGTGCATTTTATCCACTGAAATGTTATCCTTGAAATGTCCTGGACTTCTCTTACAGGCCCCCTTTTTTTTTGCTTAGACATTGTCTCACCTCTGACAGTCAGTCATTCTGCCCTTGAGTCTTATATTCTTTTCCTTTCATTTGTTAGCATCTCGCTTCCCCAGTGGGTTTGCCTGCTAAAAATAGATGAGCAATTGTCTGAAACTACAAGAGAGCCAGGAAGATGCAAAGGCTCTGTGGAAAATCTATGCCATGGACAGCGAGACAACCTAGATCCAAGATGACCGCGGTATGGGCCTGGCTCTAACTTTCCTCCTCATTTGAAGCCAGTCGCTTGTGCCATACCCTGATTTTACCATCTGTAAAACTAGGGAAAATAATGTATTGTTACTTATTTTTGTCAAGACAACAAAATATCTAAATCACTTCTACAAAGATCCTACCATGCGCTATTGTCCAAACCAAATACTGGAGTAGGTGATCAGGAAATATTTCCTTTAGCCTTGTGAAACTATTTAAATAAACATTCTTACAAAAGAAAACATAAAACCACATTTACATATGTTTTTACTAAAAACTTCTTTTATTGAAAACAATGAAATAACCTGAAACCAAGTCTATAAGAGAAAATCTGGGGCTTGGGGCTTTTTTTCCTCACTGGTGAAGCTATAAATGATACAAAGTTTAAAGAAGGTCTGTGGTGTGCTGCTGGCAGGCTCCACAGCCTACGGCATCACTGTCCATGCGATCTTCACAGTGATTCTGCAGAGGATCCTGGCCACGGTCCACAGAGCAGCCCAGTAAGCCCAGGAATGTGTACCCTGTCCAGCAGGTGTTTTGCCTGTGTCTCACTTGTGTGTCCTGGCCTCACTGAAGACTTGTTATATAAATTAGTTGGGGTTTTTTTTGGTACTGGGGATAGAACTCAGGACCTTGCGTTTGCGAGGCAGGCGCCAGAACCACTGAGCTAAATCCCGGGCCCTGAAGACTTGTTATATAGATGGCAGTTAATCTGCATTGTAACTACATCACACAGCTTGACTGGATACTGAGCAATGTAAGAAAGAAGAACCGAGCTTTCAGCTTGAGCTTTGGATAGCTGATGAGCAGGTCGTTCGTAGCTAATCAGTAGCTTTAGAAACCTCATAGTTCTTTATAAACTCTAAAGTCCTTACTTCTGCATTTTTAGGTACACAGAAGGAAGTGGCCACCTACCCGCAATTTCTGAATGATAATGTCCAACTTTAACGAACTATCCTAGAAAAAAAAATTAGACAGCCTTTATGATAGTCAGCTTTGCATCACTGTGACAGAATATGTGAAAATAATAACCTAAAAGACTACAGGTTTATTTTGGCTCACGGTTTCAGAAGTTTCCATCTGCAGGAGGCTGGCTCTATTGCTTCTAGGCCTGTGATAAGGCAGAAACCTGATGGAAGAAGGGCGTGGCAGAGGGGAGCTACTCACTTCATGGCAGTCAGGAAGCACAGAGGGTGAGACAGCCAGAGAAGACAGGGTGGGAGACAAGATGTGGCTCCCAACAGCATGCTCTCTTCAACTGGGCCCTGTGTCCTGTTTCCTCTCTTCTCAACAATGCCATCAAATTAGAACCTTTCACTGGATTCATCCGTTGATGAAGTTAGAATCTTCCTGATCCAATCACCTTCTAAAAGCTCATCAGCTGGCAACCACCCCCCCACCCCACCCCCAGCACATGGCCTTTGGGGGACATTTTCTATTCAAATCATTATAGCCTTTAATGCTATATGAGACTTATCAACTCATTTCTGTTGAAATAATGTTTTTCTGAAGTCATGGCATGAGCAGCCTCTCAGCTCAGTGAGATAGATAAACAACCCTAGAAAGGATAAAAAAGGGAAAGCAGAGATAAGGAGGCAGCAAAGGACCTTCCTGGTGGGCTGCAATTGGTAGATGAACCACAGCCCCACCTGCTTAGGAAGGCCCTGCCCCATGGCCAGGCTGCCAGGATTACCTGCACCTTGGCACTGCTCCTCTGAGGGTTTGCTTCTTTTCTGTAGGATCTAGTCTTCTATCTAATCCAGATGTTTTACTTATGCATTCTCCAGAATAGATATAGAAAAGAATAAAGTAAAATGATATGTATTCCTTTATAGTAAAAATTAGGTTCTAGACATTTTCAGTTTGAGTTAGCATAAGGATGCACAGGGGTTTACACACTGAGGGAAACACCTAGGGTCCCTTTATGCAGTGGGTAATTGCATCCTGCTCTTTATCTCATTTATTAGAGGTAAACTAATTAACACCCAGCCAGCTCTATTTTTAATCTGATTCATTTCTGTCTTTTCTTTTAGACTCACAATGTTGTATGCCCTCTCTGTAGCACATTCCCTAACCTCTCCACTAAGTAACTGGGTAACAATATCTGCCTTCTCTTCTAGATCTGTATGCCCCCTTGAGTCTGAACTGTATCTTCTCTAGGCCTGCATTAGTTTGGTGCCTTGAAAATGGACATAGGCTGTACAGCCAGACATACGTGAGTTTTGATACCAGCCTGGTCATTTAGCAGTGGAGGAACTCTGGATCAGTTCTAACCTTCCATTTCCCCATTTTTCTACTGAGAAAGTTACTAACAATACCTAGATTAATGTGTTATTCAATAAACCTTATTCCCTTTCTCCTGAGTAATGCTTTTTAAAGCTAAGAGATGTCATTGAGGAGCCATTTCTGATTCATCCATTATTCTCTCCATGAAGGTGCAGTTGGAAAAATTCCAAATCCATTGGAACGCACAGGTGGGTTTTGTGTCATCAGACCAGGCTGCTCTGTTGGCCTAGCTGTTAGCTCAGCTGTTTCCCTGGGTGTTTTCCCATTGGTCAACAGTAAAAGCTTCTGTATTCTTTATGCTGCTTCCCACCATGCTGGGCTACCCCATCCTCCAGTCCCCTTGATTTGTCACCATGCCACCCACATTTTATTGTGGTGGTTGTTGTTGAGACAGGGTCTTGCTGTGTAATTCAGGCTGGCCTTGAACTCACAACAATCTTCCTGCCTCAACCTCCCAAGTGCTGGGATTATAATTATGTGCCACCATGCCTAGTTTCTGCCACCCACATGTATCTCGGCACAAATCTCACTGTCTCAATGAAACCTATGGCCACTCCAGTGAGCCCTCCTTTCCTATTTTGATTTTTCTCTAGCCCTTACTGCCTTTTACATTGATTTCTTAGCATTTCTTGCACAGTGATGGCCTTTTCCCTAACACTGTGTAAGAAATACCCTTGATGCAATGATGGCCTCCACTGCATCAACAAGAAGTCTGTCAGACCAAGTTAAGGTGCTCAAGTCACATGGTTGATTGAATCAGTTAAAAATCACCAGTGTTTTCAAGGGGAAGGATATGAGGTAGGCTCACCCACACAGGTCAGGGTGCAAGGGGAGGACCACTGCCTGATGGTCAGTTTCTCACTGTCCATCTGAACAGTGTACTCAGCCAGTCCAGCTTTTCCTACTCATGGGCTACTTGTGCCACAAGCACGGAGGTTTGAACAAGCAGGGCTGCAGAAAAACTGCCTAGAGCCGAAGCAGTCTTCTCTGTCAGGGAGGTATGCCTGGCCAAATAGCACCTTGCTAAGTAGCCATGGGTTTTCTCTCTGTTTCTAGGCAAAGCATATGTGGGGCCAGGTAAGGCCATAACAGTGTCACTAACAGAGGCTGATTTAGGGATACCACAGCTGTCTTACTAGAAATGGCACACTTGATACTTTATAACCCAGCCCTTCCACTTTTTTGGTCCATAAGCAACATTTTCATCCTTTTCAAAAAAGTACACAAAACATAAAATAAAAGGGATCATTTTAACCATATTTAATACAATTTGATAGTACTAATTCATTCTTGATGTTGTATAACCATCACTACTATCCATTTCCAGAACGTTTTCATTGGATCAAACAGAATGTGTGATGAATTAAACAATAACTCTTCATTTTTCCTGGCCTTGAGCCCTGGCAACCTGTTCTTTCTGTCTCTATTAATGTGCCTTCTCTAGGTACCTGGTATAAGTGGAATTGTACAATCATTGTTCTTTTGTGTCTGGCTTACTTCACTCACCAGAATGCCTCCAAAGTTCACTTATGTTGTAGCATGTATCAGAATTTCATTCCTTTTAAGGCTGACTAGTATTCCATTATACATATATATTACTTTATTAATTTACTTATTTGATGAGCATTTTAGTTGCTTCTACCTTTTGGCTATCATGAACAATGCTTCTATGAGCACTGGCTTACAATTACTGGATCATTTGATTAATTCTATGTTTAACTTTTTTGAGAAACCACCTCTTTTATCTTTTTAAAATCTATGTTCCATACTCATGCATTTATTTAGTTTTTGTGATTAGCTTTAGTTTTTCTTATATTTTACAGTAGAATTAGATGTCCTTAAAATATTGCGGCCAATTCATTTACAATCCTAGTGATATTCTCTGCCTAGCAACACGGGAGGCTCTTTTCTTGTGTGTTGACAAAACTACAAGCCTGAGGATAGAGCTTCACATAGACTTCTTGGAACAGGTGTCTGTCAACTTACTATTACTAAAATGTCAAGAATTCTACCCTTTGCCCCTAACCACCCTCCTGGGGTCTCTGCCCCATTTGTGTTTTTGACATTCTTTCAAATGCTGTGTCACTGCTGCTGGCCACCATTTCCAGCTTCTCTTCCATGGCTTCGATCCTTGCTGCTTGGGTACCCAGCACCCTGGCTCAGTCTCTGGAGACACCAATCTGACACTCAACCTCTGACTACTGCCCTGGCTGGCCAGCTGTGCTAGAGCTCCCTCCATGCCCTCAACAGGCCAAGACCTTCTTACACTTGCTGATCCTGCTTTGACTGGCAGGCTTAATACTCTCGTGTGCTTTGTTGAAACTTTTGACCAAACTAGCTGCTTCTACTCAGCTGAGATGCCTGAAGACAGCCACACTGAAATGTGAGTGTGTGTCCATAGCCATTCAGCAAAACCAAAGCTAGAGGGTCACTTCCTGGCCCAAGGCACACACATCACATACATAGACATTTTTTCCTTTTCCTAAGGCATATTTTTCACATTTGTAATGAAGTGTAGTTAGAACATATTCTCTCCTAGAATATGAGGTCAGACAGAGATATTTTTCCTCTTCTGTTTTATACATGTGAATAAAGATGGAATAAACAAAGCATGCCATTATCTATTTTACATATATATCAGTATAGGCGAGTCTAGAGCAGAAATTGTTCTTTGTGTTTGAAGACTGAGTGTAACTTCACGGCCGATGGTTAAGGTGAGAGATTTAGGATTAAACTGTCCCTTTAACACTACCTTCATAGTCTTTGGATTGGGTAAAACACAGAAATAGGTTCTAAAAATGATCAAGATTTTTCACTTGGGATTTATCAAGTCTGAAGGATACCAAACTTCAGAATGCTAAAAGCAAAAATTTTTTTCTTACTTAGGAGAGTTCTTGTTCCTGTTCCAGTGCCTTCTTTACTATTGACTGACAAATCAAGGAGAATGTTGGAGATGGGCTTCAACCTTCCCTACTAGGCAGCTCTGACCTAGCACTTTCTCCCTGAACAAAATTCCCCAAGATTTCCTTGTATTGAAAAAGATATACTGTGTAAAATTTATTTCTTCTTTTTCTCTTTTGGTGCTGGGGAGTGAACCCAAGGCTTGGTACATGCTGAGCATGGACTGCTCCACTGAGCTACACCCCCAGTTACTTTTCTTTTTGAAACACTCATTTCCAGCCTGCCCTTCTATCCCTGGGTTCATTGCTGTAATGCCTCTCATTTCCTCCCCTCTCTATGCAGTTCAAAGGGGCTTTCTTCTTCACTCTTTCTGTGGGTGTTAACTTGTTCACTCATGACAGGATGTACTCAAATTGAATACTTGCAAAATTCAGGGGCCAATTTTTTTTTCCACTTCCAGTCTGTGTTTCTCCCTTGTCAAAGATCTTTGGTCCAGCATCACTGTGGAAGGTCCTCAGCAATCCCTGGGTTATGATAACTTGATCTGGGAGCACCCCAGTGTGGACATGGTACATTTCACTGTGATACTGCAGTCACCCAGGTTAGGACACAGGAAGAGGTTCCTGGTGTCCCACCAGCCCAGTGCCTTCAAGGTCAGCTAGTCCTGCAGACATGAAAGGTCAGTGTCCATTTAACCCACTGCCTTCTGTCTTCTTCCTTCAGGTCTTATTTTGGGAGGAGTCTGAGGGTAGTTATTGTCAGGAGAATTAAAATAGAAAAAGAATTGACAGGCATATACCACAAGCTGAGATTTATAACAAGGATAATATTAGTGAAGGGGTTTGGGGGATATCTGTAATACCCCAATCTCCCTACTTATCTCTTGAGTGGAATTCTACTCTGAATTTAACTCCATGTTACTCTGAACAGTGTCTGGAAAATAACACTTGGAAAATAGCAAAGTGGAAATTTGTATTAGTGTGCTTAGGTTATCATTACAAACTACCACTGACTGAGTGGCTTAAACAATAGGAATTTGTTTTCACTCAGCTCTGGAAGCCAGAAGTCCAAGATCAAGATGGCAGCAGGATTGGTGTCTTCTGAGAACTCCCTTCTTGGCTGGTAAGTCATCTTCTTCTCCCTGTGTCTGAATGTGGTCTTCTCTCTGTGTGTCTGTGACCTGATAAGAATATTAGTCATATTGGATTAAGCCCCACCCTAATGATGTCATTTTGACTTAATTACCTCTTTGAAGACCCTGTGTTAGTTACTTTTCTCATTGTTGAGACAAAATACCCAACACCTAAAGTTAAAGGGCAGGGGTTTATTTGGCTTACAGTTTGTAGAGGTTTTGGTCTGTAATTGGCTGGCTGTAAGGCAGGAGTGACAAATAGGCATTGCAGAGGAGAAACAACATGGCACCCACACAGTATCAAAGGCAACGAGAAGGTTTAACAGCACATTCTTGCCCCTTTAATCTTACTCAGGCTACTTAGGGTGGGCAGCATTCCCACTCTTAACCCTTGAGCCTGGCATTGCATCATGAATCAATTCCAGCTTCACACACTCTAGATCAAGCCTATAACCACATGAGACTTCGGGGAGACATCTAGACCCAAATCATAACAGACCCTGTCTCCAAATATATCACCTTCTGAGTTACTGGAGTTAGGACTTCCACATATGAATCTTTTAAAAATAATTGTTTAAAAATTTATTACAGTAAAAGACATACTGCCTAATAGCAATCCCTCTCAAAATACTCTCTTTCTTTTCAAACACACTTGTCCCATCATTTCTGCTACTCTCTGAAGAAATTTTGAAAGTCCTCCTTCATAAGGGTCTTTACAAAGTGTGATAAAAGATAAAGTGAGTGCTGCTTTTGAATATCATCCAATGGAAAGGCCACATATGTATCCTAAGGAGATATAACTGTTATTATTTCCCCAGAAAGAAGCCTGAATTCCTCAGTACTGTTTTTCCTTCTACTCTCTTCTATTGTCTACCAGGAGGTGGACACAGCCTGAGTTCTTGAGGCAGCCAAAGCTGGCTTTGGACCCCAGCTCTGCTCTTTCTAGTGATGTGTCCTTAGATCAGTTGCTTAATGCCTGTGAGCTCTAATTTCCTTTGCAGTGAAGTATGGACAATTATGCCACCTGAGGGTAAGCCCAAAGATCCCATGAGATGGCCTGAAAGAGCCTGGCATGGTTTCTGTTGTGGTACCCAGTTTTCCTAGCTGGACTCTGGCCTCAGGAATGTGCAGTCATCTCTCTGGAGTCCCCAAGGACACACCATCCAGAGATAAGACAATGCACTTACTTCTGCTTGTGCTCACCTCATGACACCTCTGACTCTCCAGATAAGATCATGGTCTCCTTGTCCCTTCATCTCTTCCAGGTTTCCACAAGAATAGCTGAGGTGGCTTCACAGCAGCTCTTTCCCTAGCTGATCTCTATGCTTGGAGCCTCCACCTTTCAACCTACCCTAAGATGAGTGGAGGTTTGGTGAAGATGTTAGAGTGGTTGCAAACTGAAACAGGAATGCTCTAGCCTTGGATTGGGGCCCAGGCCACTGCCATTTGCGCTGGTTGTCAGATTCCAGGGATCAGCAGTTTCCCAGGGTGGGGAGATGACCTATTCCTTTGTCTAGTTTGAAGCAATTGCTGAGAGCAGTTGAGGAGACCCCGGTAGAAGGGGAGAGCACCAGGTCATTTGGGAGAGCTGCCCTCTCCTCGCTGTAGTAAGCAGTGTATGTGGGATGTCCCTGAAGAGGGGAAAGACTTCCTTAAACTGGAGGAGTATTGCAGAGCCTCTGGATCCAGTGCCTGCCAAGGCCACCCCCACATCTCTCCATGGATCACCTGCCCCACTAATATGGGGCTCCCCTTGTGCTTGGGGGCTCTAGTGGCAGGGGAATAGGGAGGTAGTGGAGATGAGGTCAGCCATGCAAAGGACAGCTGGCATCACACTTAGTCTTGGCCTTGCGTGAGAGCAAATAGGTCCATTAATGGCCAGAGTCTGTCCTGTCTCCCTGGTTTGTCTTTCCCACTGTTGGTTCCCTTCTCTCCAGAAAGTGCCAAAAGGGAAAGAGTGACAGAAAAGCAAGTCTGCTTTGCATAGCAGGGACCGCTAAGTTAGAGTTTTTTTTGGCTACTGTGCACTCGGAAGTACCTTCTTTCTTCCCAGTATAATAGGAAATAAACAGGTTATATAAGCATTGCTCAGTCCTTAGCCTAAGTGCTTGAGGCTTTGGTGAGGGGCTGGGGAAGGGAATGTTGGATTGGACATGGGCTCTCCAGTCTCCTCCACACTATCTGTGGAGATGCTAAGCCCCCCTGGCCCTCGGCCAAGCCTGGCCATGTCCCTGGAACCCTGACCCACAAGCTGATAGGCTCTGTGGTTGGTTTAGTAGCCTCACACTGAGTCTTTCTGGGGCCCAGGCTGATTTTCACTACCATTTCCTAGTTTCTACTCCCAGTGCCTCCCAGACCTGGGTTCTTGCTGCCTAAATCTCATTTCCTTGGCTTGGTCTCTTGGTCAGGATATTCTTGAGGTGGGTTGCGGGGGAGGGACACTAGATGCCACACAGTGGACTCACACTTCCTGGGTGGGAGGGGGTTGCTCCATCTCATTGGACCCTCAGGTCCTCAGCCTCAATCGTGACCCATCATGTCAGCTGGAGGCATGCTGAAGCTGGCCACAGTCTACTTACCACTAGGATTTGCATTTCTTGGCCTCCTGCCCTCCACTCCCACCCAGTGGCAAACTAACCCAGACCAAGTTAATCCCTGCAGACCACCACCCTGTGACTATGCAGTCTGGCTGAGGCCTGGGAGAGGGTCCGCATGGGGAAGCTAATGTGTCAGTGGACTGCAGGCTGACCATGGCCTCTCCTAGAGCCATCTTCAACTCTCTTGCCTTTTTCTTTGACCATCTCCCTGGTAGTCTATCTTCCTGTCTCACAGTCTCCAGGTCTAGGATTTTACTTCTAGTCACCTAGAATATTGTACCAGCCTCTGGGCCAGTGCCTTTCTCCTCAGTCACCCAATTTTGATTCTGTCTCCCTGGTATAAATGTTTCATGGCCCTCTCTGGCCTACCACATTCATAGGTCTACAGTGTGACCTCTACCCCACTTCCTAACATCTCCTATCTCCTGTCGGGAATTACTGTTTGTTCCATTCCCTGGAGCTGTATGTCTTCTTGGACGTGTATTTTCTTTCCTGAATACTATGGCTCACACCATTCTCTCTGTCCCATATGCCCTTCTCCAGATCTCTTGAGTAGTTCAGAAAGTCTTGCCAAACTTGGCACACACGCACGGATTTGCCCTTTGTGTTACTCCCAGCCTACTCCTGGTACAGATTTATGCAAGTCCCAGCTCTGTTTCATTGCCCCACACCTCAGTGATGCAAACCCAGAACCAAAACCCATCTCAAGAGAGACTTCAGACTGCACTTTTGAATCAATTGGAAATTTGAAACAAAACTTCTTTTTCATGTCTTATCTGATCCTTTTACTTTCTATTTAAAGAGACTCATTGACCTTTCTTACAGCCACGACGCTGCTTGCCAGGCTTACAATACATTCATGTCTATAAATTCAAAGTACACTGGTTATCTGTTCCACGACATAGCCAACTTCTGTTTTCTTAATATTCTGGCCAAACTTTAATTTTTTTTTAAAATTCCTTTAGCATTATATCTGTTCTCTTGAATCACTTTTTCATCTTCTTTTACTGATAAATTTAACAAATATCACTGAGCATGATGGTGCATGCCTGTAATCCCAGCACTAGGAAGATGGAGGCAGGAAGATCACCATGAATTTGAGGACAGCCTGGGCTACATAGTAAGTTCAAGGAAAACCTGAAGTGCAGAGTAAGACCCTGTTTCAAAAAAAAAAAAATCCAGGCATTGCTGTTATACAAGGCACTACTATTTACAATGGGCTATAGTAGTGAACAAAACTGATACAAATATAGATAGAAACAAAAATTTCCGACCTCATGGAACTTGAGTCATCTATGGATAGACAGAAATAGTAACACAAAAAAGTGATATGCATAATTAAAAACTTATAATATGTCAGATGTTGGTAAGTTATTGAGAAAAATAAACAGAGAGAGGGCTAGGAACCATGGGAAGATGTTTAAAATTAAAAATAGGAAGGTCTTATAAACTTGACCTAAGCATGTTGAATATGCACAATTCTGAGATTTGTTTGTATTTGTTTGTTACGGGATCAAACCCAGGGACTTCACACTGAGCTACATCCCCAACCTATTTTGAGGGTCACATGATGCCAGCTGAGTGTAAAAAGTCAGCAAGTATGGAAGAAAAAGAAACTTTCCTAAACAACAAGGAGAAAGACTACAGTGAAAAGTGGCCAGTAAGCAGCAAGGAAAAAAACCACAAGACAGTCTCAAGATCACTGCCAAGAAAGAGGTCAGTAAGGTCCCTGAGGGCAAAAAGAAGAAACTGGAAGGAAGATAAGAGGAAAAAGGAAAATAAGGAGGGCAAGAAAAAAGAAGAAGAGGTAAAGGCTGAGGGCGAATTAAAGGAAGAAGGAAGAAAGAAAGAAGCAAAGAGGAAGGAAAAGAAGAGGAAGAAGAACAGCAACAAGAACAAGAGGAGGAGGAGGAGGAAGAGGAGAAACACGGAGAGGAAGAATCCCTTTAGCTTCATCAGGAAGCATAGGAATGACATCAGTTAAGAAGGGAGCTTCATAACAAAACCAAAATGCTCCAGACAATCGACCAGAGGAAAATTTCTTTAGCCACCTGGACTTGAATTTGAAGAAAAATACTGCTTTTGTCAAGAAACTAAAAACTATGACAGAACAACAGAGAGACTCCTTGTCCCATGATTTTAGTGGCCTAAATTTAAGCAGATACATTGCCATGGAGTTAGAGG
This sequence comes from Heterocephalus glaber, assembly GCF_000247695.1. Next base: position 5,903,586 of record NW_004624839.1, read on the forward strand.
GTGGAAATGAAGCTGAAGTTCTTACAAAGAAACTTCTTGATGAACAGGAACAAGAAGATGAAGAAGCCAATACTGGATCTCTTCTCAAGCTCGCAGTAGATACTTTTCCTCCAGCAGCTTCTCAGCTGCATCAACTGAGATCTGATAGACAAGGCAGCAATGGATTTCTGCATGGACTTGGACACAAAAGCAAATAGGAAGAAGTTAGTACAAGTTCTCTTCCTAGTTCCTAGACAAAGGTTGGATTTGCTACCATTTTAAGCAAGATTAGTTGCTACATTGCATCCCTGCATGTCTGATGTAGCAGAGGATCTTTGTTCCATGCTGAGGGGTGGATTTCAGATTTCATATACAAAAAAGAATAAGATCGATATTGAAACAAAGAACAAAACTGTTTATTGGAGAACTAAGTTTAAGATGTTTATGCTACATTGTTTGAAGATGCTTCTGTCACACTTTTCTCATCATCACAGTGAAATGGCATGTATTCTATTGGAGACATGTGGGCCATTTCTTTTTAGATCTCCAGAATTGCACCTGAGGACCAGTGTACTTTTGGAGCAAATGATGAGAAAGAAACAAGCAATGCTTCTTAATGCAAGATATGTCACAGTGGTGGAAAATGTTTATTACTACGGGGACCCACCTTTAGCTGAAAAGACAATGAAAAAGAAACGTATTCCTCCAGGAATATATTCAGAAACTTTGGATAAGGATCTGTCTAAGGTACTACTAAAAAGATTTTGAAGCATGTGCAAGTTGCCCTGACAGGACCAAGAAGTGAAAACTTATGTTATTTGTTGTATGACAAACATCTGGAATGTGAAATACAATAGTATTCACTGTGTGCTCTTCCTTTTAGCAGGACTATTGCTCTAGTAAGAGGATGTTGGGATCCATGTTGTAGATAGACTTTCAGAACATTTGATTGGAAATGGAGGTTAATCAACCTCAATTTAATCAGAGGCGTATCACAGTGCTAAGTTGTTAGAGAAACTTTATCATTACCAAATGGTGGAATCAGCTGTTATTTTCAGAACTCTTATTCTTTTCTTTTTTTTCATTAGGTGCTAACCCCGATGGCTCTCCTAGTTCACTGGACCCTCCTGAGTATCTTTTCAGAATTAGACTAGTATGCACATTTTTGTATACCCATGGCCAGTACTTTGACAGAGATTCCAGTCAATGAAAACTTGAATGCTTCCTTGTATATTTTCAGGGTTATGTTTGGTTGAAGAAAATTTTGGAGGTTTGGACAAAAGACCATCCATTTCCTATTGATATGGAGTACATGATCAGTGATACACATCAACTGCTAAGACCAAAGGCCAAACTCTGTAATTCTTTGGATGAATCCATCAGGTAGGTACCTGACTTGGAAGGAGAATACTTAGTAAAACTAGGCCTAATAGATGACAATTAAGAGAATCTATGAAGGAGAGAATGTTGAAGAAGAAGAGGAGGGGGAGGAGGAAGAGAAGAAGCGAAAGAAGAAGAGCTGAAACAAAAGAACAGTCTGGAAATGAAAGTGATGTAAATGAGCCAAAAGAGGAGTTCTGATAATGACAGTGATGAAGGAGAAGAGGAGGAGGAGGAGAATACAGATTACCTTACGGATTCCAATAAGGAGAATGAAATGGATGAAGAGAATACTGAGATAATGATTAATGGAGGTAGACTAAAGCTCCATTAATTAGAAGAAGAAGATTTCATTCAAGTGCTGGATAAAATGAAGCTTGAAAATCTTCAGCAATGAAGTGGCGAATCTGTGATGTTGCTATTCCTTTGCATCGCAAAAGCTGGCTGAGGAAAGGGCCTCCATTTGGTGGTAGGGAAGGAGAAGCAGGGTCTGCAGAAACCATGCCGTTTATCATGCTACCAAGAAAAGGAAATAAATATCAGTTGAAGATCCTTAATGTGCTCATGTTATTCCAACTTGCTGCAAATTATTGGAACCAGCAACAGGCAGAACAAGAAGAAAGGATGAGAATGAAAAAGCTCACACTAGATAGCAATGAATGACAGCAATAAGAAGATTATCAAGAAATGCTGCAGTCTCTTGCCCAGTGCCCAGCTCCAGCAAACACCAATCTTAAGGGGTGGCCTTGTGACCAACATCCAAAGGGAGAGCCTAATGCAGATCTAATCATTTAGACTGGTGGGAGGAGAGGTTGATTCAGCAGCCTTGTCATTTCCTTAGGTCCCTTAGGTATCTGAGCCCTTCAGCAGTTGAATGAGAGCAGTGGACACATCTCAGCATGTTGGTCTAGAGAGCTGTGACTCTAAACCTCAGACAGGCTGGGCGATGAGGCAGAAACACCAGCCTCTGCCAACACTGGAACAAACCGAGGCTTCTGACAAGAAAAGGTCTTTTGTAATGGAAATCACATGAGGGTTAATCTGAGAATGGCAGTCAAGAAATGAGATGGGGGGTGAGGGATTTAGCTCAGTGGTTTCGCCATCTGCTGCACAAGCGTAAGGACCTGAGTTTGATCCCCAGTACGCGCGCGCACACACACACACACACACACACAAAAGAAATGAGATGATTCACGTGACTACAGAGCAGTTACAGCAAGAAGAACGCTGATGAGAAGACTGAGTCAGAGAAGAACTGGTTGTGATGGTAATGGTATGGCAGAAATGAACTTTTTAAAAATTAAGTTTATTGGTACATTTTAGGTATACATTATGATCACATTCATCAATGGGAATTTGTACCTGTACATGATATATCTTGGTTCTTATTTTTTCCCATTCTCCTTCCTTCCCTTCAACCCCTCCATCCCTCCCTATTTACATAAGCTTTGTTTCTGTTTTTTCCTTCTTTTTTCATTTTTTGTCTCTTCCACTGCCACTCCCCCAAACATCCCCTTCCCCTTTAAACATTTTCTTCATATTTCACAATATCTATTATACATTTTGGACCTCATTCAGTTTCTCACATCAGAGAAACAATTCCATATTTACACATGTGTGTCCTATTTAATTCACTTAAGAGTGTGGCCTCAAGGTGCATTCTTTTAGCTTTAAATGTCTCTAATATATCTTTCTTTATGGCTCAGTAGTACTCCATTTTATGTATTTAAAAAAACCCCACGTATTCTATTTTTTTTTAAAGCTTTATTGATGTATAATTGACACACAAAGGCTGCACATATTGCAAATGTCTGTTATTTGCTTAGTTTGGTTGTTTTGGGGTTTTTTTGGTACTGGGGATCGAACTTGGGACCTTGCAGCTGGAAGGCAGGTGGCAGAATCACTGAGCTAAATCCCTGGCCCCTTAACCCCACATATTCTTTATCCATTCACCAGTTGATGGCATTTGGGCTATTTCCAAGATTTAGCTATTATATACTGTGCTTCTATAAACATGGGTGTGCATATATTGCTGTGGTATCTTGCTTTTCGTTCTGTTGGAAAGATACTCAGAAAGGAAATAGCTGGGTCAAATGGGGCCTCTAATCCTAGTTTTTTGAGGAATCTCCACACTGATTTCCACAGTGGTTGCACCAATCTACACTCCCATCAACAGTGGAGAAGGGTAGCAGAAATGAACTTGAGTTTTAAACTTGATTTGAGTGAACATCCCATGTTGGAAGAAGATATATTTGGGGGCTCCAGGTCTACAGTAAGAAAATATAGAGCAGTAAAACCTTCTAGTAAAAACTTACAGCCAGGACAACAAAATGATGAAAGATACCCAAATACCAGAGAATCCACTAGGAAGGCTTTTGTTTAGGAATTTGTTTCAAGAGGAACAAGGAATGAGGGAGAAAAATCTGTTTTATCCATCAGTCAGTGATAGAAATTTGCCAATAAGAATGAAAGAAAAATGTGAAGATTGTTAGGATACAGAGAGCAGTTAGTCAAGTGGCTTATAAAAGCCTGATACCAGCCTAAGATCAGGGATATAGCTGAGCCCATTGTAAGTATCACCAGCATGTCACAGAAAAAGGACAAGAAGTAGATCAGAATGTTTTGTTGACCTTCATGGGCTTACAGCCTCTGCCTCTAAACAAAACACAGGAACAAGCAAAGCTTTTGTTTTTGCCTTTGCTGTTGTTTTGTTTTGCCCCTCCCCCCACTGAATAGAAATGAGAGTTCTTAGTCTGTTTTTGACAATCTGTTAATTTATTAGGATAGTTGTCTTTCGTTTGCTTTCCAATAAGCATAGTAAATTTAGTTAAAGGCACATCTGTAGGCTACAACTTGATTACATCTTTTTTTCCAGCTATTTTGCATTTTTCTTTTACCATGTTTCAATTTCTGCATGTAGATTTAAATAAAAAACAAAATTTGTAAAGTTGTAACATTTCACATGGAAATGCCGACCAGTCTTCACCAGCTTCAGAAATCTGACCTTTGCTGAAGCTGTAATAAAACATTGTAATTTAAAAAGCAAAACAAAACAAAAAAACTCCAGGTGAGTTGAAACCAGTGTCAGGAGAGATTCAGTGAGGGTCAGAATAACCCGAAACCAGCGCGGATTTGCTCCAAGGTGGACAATCACTTGGCTGTCCTGGGGGCAGAGGTCACCATGGAGAATAACTGGGGACACCGAGGGGCAAAAACCCATAGACAGCATGTGATGTGACTTCTTACCTGTGTGTCTCAGACAGGAAGGACTCAGAGTGTGGAGCTGGTTACTGAGGGAATGCAGGGAGGAGCTGGAGGGATGAAGTGGGCAGGCTGCAGTGAGGTGCCCAGGCCTCTGGGCCTCACACCAGGCCCGACGAGGGGCCTAGCAACCAGCGCTGCTGAACAAGGTGCTTCCTGAGGGGTGCAGAATCTCCTGAGCACAGTCCCCAGGGCTCGGGATGTGGGGCTCACATCCAGCTAGGAGGGCCTGTGCTATGATAAAAGTGTGTCTCCTAAGCCTGATGAATGGAGCTTCTCTCAAAAGCTAGCTTTTCTCTGTCTTTTGTATTTCATCTCTGGAGTCAAAGGAAGAAAACAGGCCCAGGAACAACGGAGTGGGGGAGAAAGCACTGTGAGCCGTGTTTTCCTTTGGCTCTGCTGTGTTGCATAACCAGCCTTCTCTCTGACACTCCTCAGCAGAGGCCTGTGTGTTCGTGTGTGTGTTCAAGGGCCCACCGGCCGTGTCCCAGGCTCATCCACTCTGTGCTGCAGATGGAGGGCTCCCAGCTGCCTGGCTGGGACACTGGCTGCCTGTAATGGCCTTACTGAATAGAAGGAGGGCTTTCCAGCCCCTACCCACAAGCAGATCTGGCCACTGACATAGAAGATCCCAAAGTGGTTTTGCAAAGAAAGTAAAAAATGGTATTATCCGTTGGGACCCTTTGTGCCTCCTAGTGGATCAGGTGCTGCTCTGGGCAGGAAAGGTGTAGCAGTGAGCAAACCACAGGAGAAACCCGTGCTGGAGTGGCCCCGGGTCTGGCTGGTCTAGTGGATGAAGGGCAATGCTAGCGGGATGGGTGAGAGTTCTCCGTGGCATCATCCTGTGTCCTGTGGGTGCCCCTCTCTCCTCCCACCTTGTCTCCCTGTGTTGCCTTAGTCTGCTTCCTGGTCCTTCTCACTGTGGAAGGCCGGCTGGACTCCAGGGAAGGCCAAGAGCAGAAGAGGCCCGTGGGCCTCCTCCACCTGTGCAACGCACACACCCTCTGGGAGGAATGGGTTTCCCTAAAGCCCAGCTTCAGGAAGAGCTTTCAAGGGGAGACCAAGGCTTCCTGGGCGAGATGGAGATAAAAGTGACTCAGGAAGGCAAAGCCCGAGTTTGCTCAGGGAAAACCTCTGCTCAACTCGAGCTTAGATTGGGCCCAAATGGGAGACTTACATTTGTGGACAATCACAAATGGCTGGGGACTTGGGAAGGAGTTCGTTCTCAAGTCTGCATCATCCTCTGTGAACAGTTCAAGGTCAAGTGGGGAGTCTTCAGGGGATGACCAGGGGGAAGCCACGGAGTAATTGGCCCTGTCAGGCTCTCTATCCTCTTCTACTTAGTGATATTCCATTGCCTAGCTAAGGCCCTGTGGCAGAGAACACAGAACAGACATCTCAGGCTGTGAAGTATGTCGGGCATTGTGCCCACCCAGCACTCTTGTAAGCCACAGCACCATGGTATTTGTAGAGGAAATCTTAGTCCCTTTGGGTTTGTCAGTCAAGGGGGCTGCAGCAGTGGACCCAATCCCCAGGCTGGAGGAGATGTGAGGACAGCTGGAGCAGATTTGTATCAAGGGGACCATCAATGTTATTCTTCTACTCACATCCCAAATGGCCCCTGGTTTCTGTCCTTCCAAGGTAGGTAGTTCATTTCTCCCTGTGGTTGTACAGGTATCACTGGCTAGAGTTGTTTTCTGTTGCTGGCAACCTTAAAACCCCAAGTAACTGAGGCTTGTCCCTGGGCCTGATCCCACCCAGGGAGAAATTGGTATAGGACCAGCAAGGTCACAGTGTCCTCAGAGCCATGCTTTCCCTAGTGATTGTGAAGAGAGCAGAGCCACTCATCTTCCTTGTGATGTCATAGAATAGCTGCCCTCTCCCCAGCCTTCTGCTGTGTGGGCATTGTTGCCATTAAGAAAGATCCCTCATGTTTTGGACCGTAGTTTATAGAATCTTGTCTTTACCTTGCTTGTCTCTTGGATGGAAGGGAGGGAAGTGCCTGGCATCCAGCCCAACCTCCCAGCTGTAAGTCCTGACCCATCTTTTTCTAGGTTATCTGTCATTCTCCTTGCTCTTCTTTTCTAGACCAGCCCACGTAAGAGCCCTAGAGCTAGGTCAGAGCTGGGAGATAAGGAGAGTTTCAGGGCAAGAAGAAAGAACCAGATCTCAAAGTCAGACAAACTGAGTGGCTGCAGCTCTGCCATATGCAAGGATGGGGTCAGTGTTTGCTTGCTCTCACATCTCCTGGGAGCTCTCAGTGGCTCTGGAGTGGACCTGATCCAGGAGGGCAGGCTGCTGGGAGTCCTCCCTTGCCTTGCTGCATTTTATTTCCCCAGCATCCTCCACCATCCTGTAGCTCTCTGGTTGCTACATTCACTGGTTTTGGAATTACTGTTCCGGAGGCAGTAAGTGCTGCCCTTCAGTGTACGCAAGTCCTGTCAGGACACCCACCAACCATGGATATTCAAAGGTGATCCAAGTTCAATGGGAAAATAGAATAAATGAATTCTGAGATCCCTTTGATTTGGGGTTTCACTGTTCTATATTTATTTCTTGCTTTTCAGCTTCAAAAATATTTTTATTATGAATTGTTTTGATCATACTGAAAAGTACAAAAATAATACAACAAATAACAAATGTGCATGTAACTAAACCAGATATAAATAAACCCTGGGAAGATCTGCATTTTAGTTACATATTATTGAGGTAGAATTTACATATAATAAACAGTTTTAAAGCATACAGTGGTAAGTTTTGACAAATTTGTACACCTGTGGAGACAGCAGACAGACGAAATATAGGACTTTCTCATGCGTCTTTTCCAGCCAATCCCTCCTCCAGAGGCAACTGCTGTCCTAATTTCCCTCACCATAGATTAGTTTTGTCTGTTCTAGAACTTCATATAAATAGAATCAGACAGACTGAACTCCTTTGTGCTTTGCTTCTTTTGCTCATCACAATGTATTTGGAATGCTTCCACGTGGCTGCAAGTGTTGGTAATTCATTCCTCCTTAGTTCTGAATAATATTCCATTGAATGAATATTCTGCAATTTATCTATTCACCCAACAATGGACATTTGGATAATGTATTTACCCAAGATAAGTGAAGTCACGTGTCCACAAAAAGAACTTGATGAGTACATTCATAAAAGCTTTTTTCACATTAACTAGATACCAGAGTGAAACCAGATGGGTATTCTACTTTATCTGAGCATCCTCCCTCCTACACAATGGAGACCAGATGCTTACCTGGTTCACCTGCATACTCTTGCAGTGGATCAATACATTGTTGGATGGATGAAAATCAAGAAGAGGAAGATCCTGTGTTCCCAAGCCCTACTGAGGGATGAAGGGCAAGAATCAATCCTAGGCAGAGTGTTAGCAGCAAGAACATAGGTATCCACTTATACCATACCCTCACCATTCAGAGCATGATCAGCATTTGGAATATATAGGCTGAATGAATGAATGAATGAACGAAAGAGAGAAAAGCTATAACCAGTCTGTTCTGTGTTGAAATCACTAGGTCCTCTGGCTTTCAGATCAGCCTTGCTTCCTGAAAAGTCAAATCTTCCATGTTAAAGACAGAAAGATAGTCTCAAATGGGAGAAAGATCTAGGTAATTGCTTGGAGGTAAGGGAAAAAGATTCAGTTTCCAAAGTGAAGAATAAATTGGTTCCTTATTTTCCTCAAACCTATAGCTCCCTCTTTATTCCTATACTCTGATAGGCCCTGCACAGCATTTGCTCCCTTGTAGCATGAAGAAATCACCTGGAGGTCCCGGAAGCCCATCGTCATGTCTAGGACAGGTGGCCTCTCACTTTCCCTCACTGCTTCAGGCTGACTCTTCAGAGCCTCATGAGGCATCAGATGAAGGCAGGTGACAGATAGGTTTTCATTCACCCTAGGCAAGGGGTCTAGCCAATCAGATCTTCAGGAATACATATGGCTTTGGATGGAAAGTTTATTCTACAAGAAATAAAAAATGTGGATTTATCTGGGGGCAGAACTCAGTGGTAGAGTATGTGCTAGTCATGTGCAAGGGCTTGGGTCTGATCCCTAGCATAAAAGAAGAAGAAGCAGAAGAGGAGGAAGAGGAAAAAGAGGAAGATGAAGGAGGAAGGAAAAAAGAAGGTGAAGGAGAAGGAGGAGAAAAAGAAAAAGAAAATGTGGCCTCACTTCAGTATGTTTGTTTCAATGCAAGGACAAATACGTTTCTTTAAATGACAGATCTTAAAAATTCTAAGCCCTTGAAGGCGAGAGTGAAGGATTTCAAGAGAAGTATGGAGAAGAGGAGACTCATCAGGCAGGCTGACCTCAGTGTGGCTCTTTACCGTAGAGGATTCTATATAAGGATCTAGACATGTTTATCTACTGGAGCTCACAGGTCATGTAGTTTCTAGTAAGAGACACTGGAAAAAGGAAACTAAGATCCCAAACTCCTGCAATCTTTTGGTTCTGCCTCTAGCTAGGATGCAACGTAGAAGTCATTCTCATCTACGCAATGAGAGCATGGATTAGGCAGTCAGTTGCCAAGACCTTTTCCAGCTCTGAAGCTTGATGAGCTGGACAATCTGATTGCTTGAACAAGCTGCAGCCTGGAGTCTTGGCACATGACATGGAAGGGTGTTCTTCCCTGGGCCCAGGACACCAGAATTCAAATAAAATTGACCTTTTGTAAAGGCAGACTGAAAAACTTACTCTGTGGCTTTCCCTTCTCCCTCATTTTATGGGTTCTGTTCTGAATTTCATATGAGATATCTAAGTACACACTTCAAGCCAAACATCATTTATTTCCTGTTAGGACTTATATATTCAGCCTGACCTTTAAAGAACCTTAAGAGCTTATGATACAAGTAGGATTTATAAGGATTCACCTTATGGCAGATCCTAAAGATTAAAGATAGTTCAGTCAATAAAAAATATTTTTTTCCTCCTTGCTGACTGATGGAACACTTGGTTTCAAATGATTCTGTTTGTTGAACACTTGGCCTCAAATGCTGCTGTTTGCTTGCTTCATTCTTTCTCTTGAGAGGCAGCAGGTCAGTGGGCTTAGGAGAGCATTGAGCAGACTCACATCCTGGCTTTGCCCCTCACCAGCCAGTGCACCTAAGTCAGTCCAATCACTCAGCGACAGGATCACCTGGCAAAGATGGAGAGCTGGGGGCCAATGTCGCCTTCCCCACAGCTGTATTCCAGGGGTGGGTGGCATTGAAGGCAAACCTTAGACTACATTCTGCCAACTGCACAAATGTTTCCTATTAGCAAGCTGGAATAAGGGTCATACAACTTGGGCACTCAGCCAGTTTTTAGTACTCAGACAGGCACCTTGTACAAAGGTCTGCTGGGAGGTGCAGGGGGAGCCTGTGGTAGGGTCCACCAGGATCCAGAGAGACACAAGACCAGGGGGCTAAGCCCTGGTTGTAGCTGTTGATGTTGTTCACTTTTTAAACTTATATATACAGGGCACCGGAGTCTGTGTAATGTTTCTAACTAATGACCTATTTTGGAAAAATTACCCATGTGTGTCACCAATAAAAATATTTTTAGCATCCTTGATGCTAAGTAATAAACTCCGTAGTGTCAATTTGCATATTACAATTTAAATGCTAAATAACAGGCCCCAAAGGTATTGATTCTTGATTTTCTACCTTTAACTTTCTCTGGCATATAGATTACAGGTATTCTGTTTTATGGAAGTTTTGTGTGTGTGTGTGTGTGTGTGTGTGTGTGTTATGGGGATTGAACCCAGGGCCTCTGCACTGAGCTACATCTCCAGCCCTTTTAAATTTTATTTTAGTTCTTTATTTTTATTTTGAGATGAGATCTCAGTAAATCACTAAATTTCCCACATTGGGCTTGAATTTGCAATCCTCCTGCCTTAGTCTGTCACAGTGCTGGGATTACAGGCATTGGCCAACATGCAGAATTATTTTTAAAGTACATTACTACACGAATTATGTGGCAATGACTAAGGGCAAATTACTTAACCAATGCAAGGTTCTGGCTCCTCATCTGTAAAATGACCTCTGAAAGTTCATTGTGAGAATTAAAGTAGAAAATACCTATGAAGAAACAAAACTGTGCGTTTGTATGTGGGCATGCATGCATACAGGCACACAATGACTGGTACACAGAGCTTATTCTCATGCATTTTTCTCTCAAGGTATTCAGAGAGTGAAAAGGAGGCACTTGGTGGGATAGAAAAAGAAAGCTGGGATGGAAAACAGGGGGCTGTGGGAGAATTCTTTAATTCTTATAGGAAATTAAGGAAGTCAGAGTCATACTGTCAGTCTTCTAGAAATGTTCCCTTATAGAATTTAACATATAAAAAGGTAAATCAGCAAAAAGAGAGACATAAAAGATTTGCAAAAGTGTTTTCCTCGCAGCATTTTCTCTTTTCTTTTCTTCCTTTTTTTCTTTAATTTATTTATTTATTGTGCAGTGCTAGGGATCAAACCTAGGGTGACCTCAAGAATGTTAGGTTTGTATTCTACCACTGTGCCACACCCTCAGCCTCCTGAGAGTGTTTCCGATAAAAAGAGTCTAATGTCTGTTGCCTGAGGGCCTCAGGGTTCTAGGTCCTCATCAGGATCACAAGGCTAAATTGTTGCCTTTGAGGCTAACAACCTGGCCCCACGTGTCACTGTGACTAATCACTACTCAAAGTGCTTACAAACCAACCATCTGGCTCCTGTTCTTGGAGGGATCATGAGTATGACCGGGCCATCACCAAAAATCACCAAGGGTCTCCTTCTCGCTCTCTGGACACATTAAGAGAAAAGTGCATGGGAACTTAAGTTGTATGCATTGGCCATTGTGCATGTGCGTGCACATACACACACACACATCATGTCAGCACACAATGGAAAGAACATGACACACAAGACCTGGATTCTCAGCTTGGCTCTATCACTAACTAAACTGCGTGACCTTGGCTACATTGCTTCACATCTCTGAGCCTCAGACACTTCCCCTAAAAATGGGTGAAATAAAGACTATTATTTAATGTTGTAGCACATGGTGCTGGGAATATTTGGCTTTCATAAACCATTAGTTGAACTTTATTAAAAAAATATTTATTTTTAAAACAGATTTTGTGATTTTTAAAGAGCTCAAGAGTGTGACCCAGTCAGCCAGCTGGTTCAGATTAGAGCAGTTGTTTATAGTGGAAGCAGTTTCCTAAAATGCTGTCTGAGAATAGGAAGTAGAACAAGCAGGGAAGGAAGCTGGGAGGGTAATACAGCTGGAAATGTCCTTCTGAGCCATGGGCTTATGCCGAAAGACCTTTCCCTCCTCCATTCCCACTCTCTGACCTGGGGAGGTGAAGGCCTTTTGGTTGGTGAATCTCTTAGCCACACATTGTGGAAAACCCACAGAACTCTACCTGAGACTATGTGCCAGAGCCTCTACACCTAGGCAAGGCAGGGCAGCCCCACCTTCCCAGGTCCACCTGCACCATTCCTTTCCTGGTTTCCAGACAGATCCATGTCTGCTAGAGAACATTTGGAAGCTGATTCAATTTTCATCTTTTCATCCTTCCCCATGGACTCCTAGATGATATTGTTAGCTCTCTCACACACTGTGCAATGAGAGAATTCACTACTTTATACTCACACAGACTGCTCCACCCCTTCCCTTCTTCCCACTAAGGTGTGGGCTTTCAGTGCACCAGGACTTCAGAATTTGGGGTCAGCTATAGTTTGGATTTCAATGTTCCCCAAAGGCTCAGGTGATAAAGGCTTGGCGTTCAGGTTGACACTATTAAGAGGTGATAGAAACCCTTCAGAGGGCATGAGGTGAAAGATTCTAGGTCATTAAGGGTTGTGCCCTTGAAGGCAATTGTGGGATGCAGGTCTCTTCCTTCCTGCTTTTTTTTTCCTAGCGGTCATGGCAGGTTGCTCTTCCACATATCCCAGCCATGATGTTTTGTCTTACCATAGAACCAACAGCCATGGGACCAGTCATAGACTAAACCCTTCAAAACTGTGAGCCAAAATAACCTTTTGCTTATATAAGTTGATATGTATCTCAGGTATTTGTCACAGTGACAGAAAACTACCACAAGGTTTATAGTTGTGTCTTCACTTTTAGGGTGAAAAAAAAGCCAAAAAGCCTCACCCAACAGGAGACTGGGGACTTCCTCTAGTTTTCTGTTTCTGTTTTCTTCTTCTTTGTGTCTCCTTTCCCCCCTTAGAAAGGCTTCATCTGCCTGTTTTGTAAAATAATCAAAACCATAATATGCCACCACCTATGAAAACCTTGATTTAAAGAGCTTGTCATCGAGGTGTGAGAAGAAAAGAAAGACAAGATCCTCATAGAATGTCATTTTCTCCTTTTCTGTTCTCTATTTTTGTCATACCTGACATCAGAGGCTATCTTCACATTCTCTTCTTTATCATACCAAATTTGACTCCCAGGGAAAATAATACAGCATCCAAATTCAAATGAATATATTTGAGACTAGGGCTTATTTTGTTTTTCTTTACATGTAGCTTCTCTGACTCACTTGCTGTTCTTATTTCCCTCTGAGGAGTGACCAAAATGACGAATCTTCATGTCTATGCCATTAAACAGCTGGGGACAGGAGTAGAGTCCTTGGAAGATTCTACCTCCCAGGTGTCAGGAGGTAGCTGCAGGCTGGAAGGGAGGGACAGGCATGTGGAATCTCATCAGCTGGGTGTATGATGTGGATGTCCCAGGAGGTTTGGGCCTCACTATACACAAAGTAATTTAGGCGGTGTGTGAAATTATGACTAATATACTTTTGTTATGATAAATTCAGACAATAAAGGTATATTTATATAAAGAATCCCACTACCTACTATTAAGTCCTTTTGTTACCTCAGTGTGTATTCTCACCGCCTTTTAAATATGATTTATAAATGTATATGTATTTTTTTTACAAAAGATCAGATCACACAATTTTTTAAACAAAACATAGAATTATACTATAAATACCATTTGGCAACTTAATTTGCTGTTCAATTGACCATTCTGTAAACATCTAACCATGTCAATATGGAGATGGTCAATATTTTTGTTGTTTTTATAGTATTGTTTTTAAATGGTTCCATAATATTTTGTTTTATAGATATACCACCATTCATTTAACTGATATTCTAATGGTAGTTTCCCCCTAGATTTCTGCTACTTTATATAATGCTAACATACATATATTTATACATACAGTTTATTTATGCATTTGTCTAGTTCTTAAATTCTCAGAGGTGAAATTGCTGGGCATACTGTGTATTCTCAGTGTCTTCCTCACAAATTTCATTATTTTTTGGATACTTGATGCTTACATATATTTCCCAGCTATCTTGGTGATCTCTTAAGCTCTGAGTAGAACAAAGAAAGAGAAGCCAGTGTGGTAGACAATCTGCATGTTTCTGCCTTCCTCTGCTCATGTCTCGGCACTTGTCTATATAATGCCGCTCTAAAGTCTGTCATTCAGAAAAGCCTCAGCCAGGCATCAATGGGAGAGGGCCGACAGAAGACAGGTCAGACAGTTCTCTGCCCTGTACTTCTTCTTCCTGTTCTAACACTTCTCTTTCTCTACATATGCATTGCTTTTCAGAACCTGTGATTCCCTTTGCATACACAACACTTGGTGATCCAAATTCACTTCTTTATATGCCAGCAATGTGTAGAAGGACTCTTACTTTCTATGGTTTCAGTTGTTCTGTGATCTGAAAATATTAAATAGAAAATTCCAGAAATAAGTTTTGTGTGTGTGTATGTGTGGTACTAGGGATTGAAACTAGGATCTTGCACTGAGCTACATTATCAGCTCTTTTTTATTTTTTGAGACAGGCTCTTGTCAAGTTGCCAGTACTGGCCTCAAACGTGCAATTCTGCTGCCTCGGTTTCTGAGTAGCTGGGATGACCGGTATTATGCGATCACACCCAGTTGAACAAATCACAAATTTTAAATTGCATGATATTCTGAATAGTATTATTAAATCTCTCTGTGTCTTTTTGTCTGGTGTATCCATATTGTATATGCTACCATCCCATTAATTACTTAGCAGCTGCCTTGGTTATCAGATCAAGTGCCTCTGTATTGCAGAATCATAGTGGTAATATCCAAATAACTCTTAATTTACATAATGGCCCAAGTGCAAGAGTAGTGATGCTGGCAATTCAGACATGCAAAACAGAAGTCATAGAGTCATAAGGCATAAAGAAATTTAAGTAAAAACATGAAAGTTCTTGAGTTAATAAGGAAATAAATAGTATGCTGAGGTTGCTAAGATCTATGCTAAGAATTAATCTTTTAGATAGATATGAAATTGTGCAAAGGAAAAAGAAATCTGTGCTACTCTTTGTTGTTCCACTCAAACTGCAAAAGTTGCAGCCACAGTGTGCAAGAAGGGCTTAGTTAAGAGGGGAAGGTCATTAGATTATAGGATGTAGTACTGTCCTCGGTTCCAGGCATCCACTGGGGTCTTGGAACACATCTGCTGTGGGTAAGAAGGACTACTAAGGTAAACTGTCTGGTCTGGTCTCTGTCACTATTCTGGCAGTCAGAGCTCCACTCCATTTTTTAGAGCCAGTGTGATGAGAACAAATCACATGGAGGTCTGGAAGAAACAAGCACACTTAGGACCAAGAGAAAAGCCACCTGAAAGACCGCTTTCTTCTTGTTCCTATTTCTACAATCTGTTTACTCTTTTGACCTAGCAGGGGATAGAGAAGAAGCCTAGGGGAAGAAGAGCATTTGATATTCAAGTTACAAAGTAGCTCCAGTGAATGGATAGAAATGAGGTTTGGCCTTGTGGGTGGGATCATGATTTGGAGAATCTGGGTGGGTTGCTACTGAAAAAGTAAACATCAACTAAACAGAAAACCTGAGCTGTACCACTCCTGGAAGATAAGACACACCTGAGTCTGGGGTTGTTTTTATACTGTCTCAGATTATTAATAAGAAGATCAAATGGGATAACATTTATTTGCTTTGAAAGAATGGAAGAGCACTACTGAAACTTAATGTAGGATTTCAGGTTGTCAGACTATCCTCAGCCTTCATCAACACAAATAATCGCAAATTTGAGTAGAAAAGTGCAGGTAACTACCAGAAAATCACTTCCCAAGATGTATGTTGGGTACCACACTATCTTAGGAGGCCAGTATAAAAATGTCTAGAAGTTGGTCACTTTATCTGAAAAAAATTGTTCAATTTAAAAATGTTCCAATTCCTCCAACACATCAGATTTATAGTCTCTTTCTGTCTCTCTCTCTTCTGTCTCTGTCTCTGTTTCTCCTCTCTGTCTCCCTCCCTCCCTCCCTCTCTCCCTCCTTCTCTACTGGGGAGTAAACTGAGCTACAGTCCAATTCTTTTTTATTTTTCATTTTTAGATAAAGTCTTCTACAATCTCTAAATTGCCCAAGCTGGATTCAAGTTTGGTATTCTCCTGCCTCGGCCTCCCTTAGTGCTGGGATTATAGGAATACTCCACCCTGCCTGGCTACAGTTAGCTTTCTTTAAAGATAAAATCTTCTTTTCCCAAGGGTGGCCAGCCTGAAGTCGTGAAGAGAGTGAGTGCAGAGAGGATTGTGGCATTAGCTCTGACCATCATCACTTAAGAGGTAAAGAAAGTGAAATTGAGAGCTTGGAATCCCTGACTTGAGACTTTAAGCCAGACTTTTCCCCCTGAGATTCTGGGACAATGAGCACTTGAGGATAGAATCGGCTCCCTTTCCTGTCATATTCCAGCACTATGGCATTCATGAGGACAGCCTTCACCCTTGAGTGGAGAGAATTCTGGAAACATCAGAGTGAGCAGGAGGTGCTGGGACTTTCCACATGTGGGACAGATACATGCTTGAGACTCCATAGAAACCTCTCATTCACCTTGGGACACTGACTCCCATTTTGTAAAGTCTTCATCCAACAACACATTGGTTTGCCAAAACAAATTTTGTCTGCATTGTAGGTCTCTAGCTCTGGCATCTCTCCTCGGGATTGCTGAGAACAGCAGCTGAGAAACCACCAGCTCCTGCAGTCAGCTGCTGAGCCGTTAGAGCAGCTGAGGCTGGGGACGGGCCACACTTGTTTCTGGAGTTAGGCTGGAATGAGGCAGAGGAGAGGAAGGGGACAGGGACACAGGGGTGGCAGGCTGGGTGTGGGGTGAATCTCAACTTTGATAGTCAAAACCCCAAGTGTCAATATAATCTTCACTAATTAGGCCATGAGTTGAAACAAAACGTGAGAAGTAGATATTGCTACATTATCCAATGCTCATCTAAGACCCAGTTAAAGTTTCTAAGCATTTCTTAGTCCTAGCACCGAAATGAGAATTTACTTTGGAAAAAGAGTAGGTTCGGTACTTTATTAAAGGGTTTTCTGGGATAGATTAGATTTTTGTCCTGTGGTTTCTCTTTCCATTCCCACTAACCGGTAAAAGGGTAGCCTGAGCCTTTTACTTCCAAACCTCTTCTCTCAGGTAGAAATGCCCGCTCTGCCCCTGAACGCCGGGGGGGCATGGCACGTGTGTGGCCTTCTCTTTCCCCTTCCTTTGATTCTCCCCAGAACTCCAAGGGAAGCTGAGCCGGCACTTTACCTACAAAAGGCTGGCCTTATTTCACCCATTACTAGAAGCTTCTGAATCCATTTTATTATGCTATAATTCAGCCTCTTCTAAAACCGAGGAATCTGTCTTCCTCCCTGAGCCTGCATTTTCTACCTGGAAGACTTTTAGGCAGGTCCAACCTGTAGCCTGCAGGCTGCTTACTCTCTCTCTTAAATGTTGTAATGACAAATATATTTTTAAAAAAGAAAATTTTGTTACCAATATACAGTAACTATATTACATACGTTATATGTGACCCAAGATAATTCTTCACTTAGTGAAGCCCAGGCAAGCCAAAAGTTTTGACACATAATCCCAGGTGGTTTAAATATTTGCCTGCCCCTGATGACCCACCAAGAAAGCTTTGAGGCACTTTTAAAATTGATTTGAAGATGTATACAAGGTCTCCTGTTAGGTGACTTACAAAGAAACAGGATTTAACAAATTCAAGGAAAGTGTTTTACAAACAATTTGCCAGATGGCTCTTCTCAGCTTATCATATTTGCTTGGTTCTGGGACTTACGGGTAAATTTCCTTGTACAATTCCCACCGGAGCTACAGAGTTAGCAAGAGTGTGTCAGAGGAGTATCTAAATAAATCCTAAGCAAAAGGGGGTTTTCAATCATAAAGCTTCTTGGTGACTTTAATCACACAGAAGCACTCACAGGGCGTTGAAGGAGAGGTTTATGAAATAAATAAATAAGCCTGCCTTCCACCAAAGAACTAAATGGAACCCGATTTGAGTACAATTTGTGGTAGACACTGCCCCTACCTCTCCCCACTGGAGTAACTGTGTGCTTTAGCACTGGGATTCAGTGTACTAAAATAGTATGTGTGACACTGGCTTTTCTCAGGCTACAAGGGTCTCAACAAGGAACGGGAAAATGCCAGAAGTTTCCCAAGGCCAAATGTGTTCTTCATTTTCCATATGGAAAAGTTGGGAATGGCTTTTTGGTTCCTTCAAGGCAAATAGGTTTTCAACTGCAATAGGCTGCTGCCATCTGATGAAAACGGTGGACAGAACCCGCCCTCCCTGCTGCCTTCTTCCTGTCACCCCTGGAGTCAGAATTCTTATTTTAGTTTTTTTGTTTTTGTTTTTGTTTTCCTGGTAGCTTGGATCAAACTCAGGACCTTGTGTTTGTGAGGCAGGCATGGCACCACTGAGCTAAATCCCTGGCCCTTTACATCTTATTTTGTGCCTAATTTTTCTGAATATGAGAGTGAGCAGACAACCAAATTTACACTCTGAGGCCCTTGACAACAGCTGCTGAATCTTTGTCTCCAGATGTATTATGGTTGAGATCCAAAATATCTCCTGAAAAAGCTCTTTGGTTTGAAGGCTTGGTTGTTTATGGGCTTTGGGGAGGTGATTGGATCGCATGGCTCTTCGTCAGTGGATCAATCCACTGGTAAAATCCTAATTTGATAGGCTTATTGGGAAGTAGTAGAAATAGAAAGTGGAACTTGGGACTGGAGCATGGGGTGTGAGTTTGGGAACTGTATGTGGTCCCCAGGCCCTTCATCCAGGGCTTGTTCTCTCTTTCAGTTCCTCTCTGCTTCCTGGCCACCATGTGGTGAGGAGCTGTCCCGCACCAGGCCCTTCCTCCATGATGCTTCTGCTTCATCACAGGCCTAAAGCAATGCAGCCAGCAAACCACTGTTTGAAAACATGACCTAAAACCTTTCCTCCTCTAAGTTGTTTATGTCAGGTTTTTGGTCACAGAGAAAGAAAACTGACTAACACAAGGTGGTAATGAAGCAGGAGAAAGAGAGAGGCAAGTATATTTAGTAAACCCCAGGATTGTTCATCAATGGCCTCTTATGGGTCCTGTTATTATTTGTAATTCTATTAAATGGAAATGGACAGGTATAGTAAATGTTTTCTTAGGTGAGGAGACTCATATAGGCTAACTGCTTGAGTTTTTCTTTTTTTTTTCGGTACCGGGGATCAAACTCTGGCCCTTGCACTTTCAAGGCAGGAGGCAGAACCACTGAGCTAAATCTCCGGCCCTTGAGTTTTTCTTAAAATAAACAAATGAACAAACAGAAAAAACTAACAAAAGCGATAAACCTGGAATCAGGAGAGTTGGAAATTCTCTGGTTCCAGCTCTGTCATTGATCCAGATTGTAACTTAAACACTCTAATCCTTGTTTTTTCCATCTGTAAAATGGGTGTAGAGAAAGGGTTATACTAGACAACTTTTGAAATTCTTATTCTCTGGATATGACATTTATTTTTCTTTTTAGTTTTCTTTGGGTTATTCCTTCATGATTTGCACAACAGATTTCTATTCCACACTCATCTGCAGCCTACAAGCTGAGGAGATGCCGGCTATATTTTCTAGTTCCTGTTGAGTATCTGGTGACAGATTCTGCAGAGTTCCCGGAGTCAGTCACAGACAGGAGCATCAGCCTCACCCTCTGTAGGTGCTGTCTTTCGAGCTCACTTTACCAAAACCTGAGTGGGAAAGTGCCTGCCAGACGACCAGCTGGCAGAATGCAAAAGTATCTCGCCTAATTACTGCTGCCTTACTTCTGGTCCTATCTAGGGAGAAACATGAAGATTCCACTTTCTTTTAACTCTGTAACTCCCTAGTTGGCCAGTTAACATACGTGACAAGTTGACTGCAAGTGGGCTGGGTAGAGGTTAGTTCCTTTTATTAAGAATTTTATCAGACGGCAAAATACCTCCACACATCAATGCTAACTTTCATTTACAGGTGATTCTTAGCGAATGTTTTTAGATTACTGCAAAGCTTTTGTAAAAGCATTAAACAAATAACACTGGTAAAACAATACAACATTTTTGACATATTTATTGATCTAAAAGTGATTTTTTTTTCTGTTTTGAAAAGTCTTGGAAAATATGACAGCTAGGATAATAAATAGGATTTGAGTAATGGCCAAGCCTTGGGGATAAGTTCAAAATGTGTAGGTTTGTGGGATTTGATGGAGAGTTTGATTACTAGAGCAAGATTTTCTGGAGGGCTGAATGTTGTGAGTCTGAGTTTTTAGGTGCTCATGTCTCTGATGAATACTATCATAGGGTGGTGTGACTTCCCTGGGGTTACTCTTCTGAATAGCTCTTCAAATGACTATGGTTCCTCTTTACTGTTAATGTCTCATTCCTTTGTAGGTTGTTCTAGTTTTATCTTGTAATGTTAGTGTCTTATTTCTCCTATTAATTTCAAACTCTTTGAAGAAAGAATTTATAGCGTAGTTATTCCTACAACTCCTTCATAATTGGGCACAGAGGTAAGAATTCAGCACACTGACCTAAATTCAGAGTTTGTTTTTTACTATGGTTTGAATGTATCACCCTGCCAATGGATATTACTTGGGGATATCACTGGCTCCCGACAGCCAAGGTCCTTTCTCCCCAAGATTCCTGCCCTTCTCCCATCTCCCTACTTTGCCTTCTCAACAGACTCTTGCAGGTGGCTGGCTGAGCATAGATTCATGTTAATTTAAATTTAAAAACATTGTTTCTTGGGCTTAAACATCTTGGGTTTTGGATTGTGTGTGTTTTTTTCTGGAGTCATTCTTCCCATGTTATGATGTTGAAGGTAAAATTTGCTTTTAGATCTATATTCCTTATTTTATTCAGTACAATAATGGGTTGTATTAATGACCTAAGCTACTTCATTCTAATTTCACTATCATAAGATAAACAGGATACAGCCTACTTTTAGGAAAATCTATCTCTCAAATGCAAGGCATATGTATTTTTAAAAAAGTTATTGTTATTTGGTAAGGGGTAGGGTGGGAATGAGGGTGGGGGAAAAAAAGAAAAACCCCATGGGAGTATAGTACACATTCTCAGAGACTCCTTTTAGGGGCACAGTGGAAGAATTTACAGAACAGATCAAGCAAGTTGGAATATAGCCAATCTGCATGGCTCTATCCTTGTATTGGTGGGAAAGCGTTCATTTTGAACACAAGTGCCTTATATGCTGACATTTCTCGCTGCTGTGGAATATAGGAAATGTGCTTTGTTTGCCATTCTAAAAAATTCTGAATTCTGTGACCTTGAGACCTTCAGCACAATAATTTGGAAAAGAGGGTCTGGGAACTCTTAAGGCCTCCGAGGTCACTTGCTCAGACTGTGGTAGCCCTTGTAAACTTTTAAAACAAGACTAATAGTTCTCTCTTCTCTTCTCTTCTCCCTCTCTTTTTTCCCTCCTCTTCCTCTTTCTTTCTTTCTTTCTTTCTTTCTTGCCTTCCTTCCTCTCTCTCTCTTTCTTTCTTTCTTTCTTTCTTTCTTTCTTTCTTTCTTTCTTTCTTTCTTTCTTTCTTTCTTTCTTTCTCTCTCCACTCTCACCATGTTACAAGGCTAGTCTTGAACTTGTGGTCCCAAATGACCTTTCTGTCTTAGCCTCTGCAGTAGATGGGACCACAAGTGTGCACCACAATGCCTGGATTGAGCAAAGGGATTTAAAAAAGAAAAAAAACTTGCCTTCTCTTTGCCAAGATTCACAGACTGGAGTTTTAGAAAAATATTTTAAAGCCAACAGCTTTATATTGTTTGAGGTAAGGACAGTTTACCAATGATGTAGCCAAATCCTAAATGATAAAATCCATTTCTTTATGGCAATGTACTATTTCTTCATTCATGGTGTTGTAAGGAACAGGGTTGGGAAGATGTATCTGCATGGAACCAAAAATGTTATTTAGCTGGGGATTTAGCTCAGTGGTTCCACTGCCTGCTTTGCAAGAGCAAAGTCCCGAGTTAGATCCCTGGTACCGAAAAAAAAAAAAAAAAAATTAAGGGGCCAGGGTTTTAGCTCAGTGGTTATATCACCTGTCTCAAAAGCACAAGGACTGAAGTTCGATCCCCGGTACCAAAAAAAAAAAAAATTACAAAAATGTTGTTTGTCACTTTTCTACCTCCTGAACAGTCAAAGGCTAAAGAACGAAGAGACATAGAATATAAGATTTTGAGTTCCTGAAAACTCTGGGCAATGTTTGTTCACTGTGAGAAGCACTTTTGTTTCCACTCTTGTGGACAATGATAAAAGATCAGTTTATTTAATGCATATGTGTAGGATGCTTGATTTGGAAATAATTTTTAAAACATTCTCTCATTGAAATCTCACAATAACTCCATAAAGAAAATATTATCTTTATTTCCTGGACAGGGAAATAGATACTTAAAGAGATTAAAAATCTTGCCCAAAGTTTCAGTTGAATAACTGGTGGCACCAATAACTAGATCGCTGTCTCTTGGATTCCGAAGCCCTGCTTCTCAGTGGGATGCTCCACTGTATTGGGATAAACAGGAGATGTGCATATGCTATTAGGCAAAATCAAAATATCTCACCTCCAAACACAGGATTATTGAGTGAAAGACATTTTAGATTCAGAGCAGAACTCTGCCTTCCCTCTGTTTTCCTAAAAGCAGAACAGAGAAGGCAGTGGTCTTTCCATGTCCCCATTCAGTTTTCCACCTGAAGACACCATGTAAACTCTTCTTTATTACCTGTATCAGCTTAGAGATGCTGCTGGAGGAATCTGGGAGTGGACTCACTCCTCCCTGAAGTTTTCCCACCTTTGGAAGCCCAAGACAGCTTTTCCTTTGTTTCATCATTTCTCTAAAATTTATTGTTCTTTGTTGAAGACAATTTATAGGCTGACTTGAAACCACTGCTTAGAGTGACTTTTGAATTGAGGTTTCTCCTGCCTGATGTGTGCTGTATATATTGATAAGCTTGCTTGTTTTTCTCTTGTTAGTCTACCTTTTGTTACAGGAATCTGTCTCAACTGTAAATTTATGGTGGTTGGGAAAAATATGTATGTTTCCTCCCTGCATGTGAGTACTTTGTGTGACCCAGTGGAGTACCACACTGACTGCACTCCTTTATGGACGCTTCTGCCATCTCTGGATTTGCTTTAGGCTTCAACTGGACTCTAGCCCTCCAAAGAGTGATTGCTGTTAGGAATCGAATACAGTAAGGTAAGTGGAATTTGTATTGCATTGGGGAAGAATTTGGGCAGATATTACATTAGTGGTGAAGAAGAAGGAACTCCATCAGGAGGGGCCATGGAGAATCCTATGCTTGGTGTGCTTGGTAGCAGCACACTTCTTTTCTGGAAAAGCTCAGCCTCTGTCTACCTAGATTGGAAAAGTCAGTCTACTTTCTGAAGGAATCCTACATAATCTCTCATACTGCAGAAATCAGATATTTAATACCTTAAGAAAGCCCAAGTGCTATTGTCATATTTGTTAAAAGAGCTTAACTGGAAAATAATTATCAAGTTGTGGATTCAGGTTGGCAGATTTTTAAAAAGGAATTCTCTTTCTCCACTCCATCCTCTTGAGGCAAGGTAAGTACTTGAAGTGGTTAATTTTGATTGCTTGATTCAATATAGTTTTATTTTGGGACAAGTATTTAAAAACATTTTCTATATTTAAAGTGTTACTTTTATTATTTTAAATATAAAATTATTATAAAAATGTATTTTTTGAGACTCAAAACTAAAACCTTTTACCATGTATTAAAAGTGGTGTGTGTATCTTTGTGTCTGTGCCTGATTGTGAGACCCACATTAAGACTCATCTCTACTGTAAATATTTATTTTGTAATATACTATACATTATACTATTTATAGGACAGAGACCGATTTCTTTATTCTCACAGTTGAGAAGCATTCTGCTTTCTATATTTTTATTTTTATATAGCCTCAGTAGGTATGTATCTGCCTCTGAAACTGTCTCCCTGGAAATCAAGCAATGTTGCAAGCTTCATGTATATTTTTCCAGAGATTTTTCTTGTCTATGTAAGCAAACACACACAAATGCACACATATACACACACCTATTGAAATAAAATAAAACAAGGACCAAAAATAAAATGTGTTCCTGGGGGTGACCCACCCTATTCTTTAGCTTTTTCCTTGGGACCGAGAGTTCTGTCTTCTCACTTGGGATTCTAATCTCTACCATTTTCTCTTTTCTTCCTGCTCCTACAGACACTCCTGTTTATTTCAGATCCCCAAACATTTACCTCTTCATCCTTTTATTTCTTTTCTAATTTAATATCAGATGATAGTGTGTGCTACTTTCAAGCAAGAAGCAAGAGTGCAGAACAGATGGGGGAGGCGAGGAGGCGGCAGTGGGCTGACACTGCCCTGGGGAAGTGGTCCCCACACTACTTCTGAGCCGTGATCTGTGGCTCACAGACTAGGAAAGACAGGTATCTCACAAGGAGGGGACCTGGCAGCCTCTCAAGGTGCAAAGTCCTTGTTACTACTGGGGCTCAAGGGCTTCCTCTTTCCTTCCTGGGCACATAGCCCAGTGCATCACAAGAGGCCCCAGTACCTTTGAGCAGTCTCCTCCCTTTGCTTTTGGAAAAGGTGTTTTGTCCCAGTAAAAGGAATCTGAAGTGGAAAAGCAACTGCTGAGCTCTCAATCTGTTATTAATTTGTGGTATTTTTAGAGGTAGCACGAATCACGGTTACAACTTTTTTCAAAAAGTAATTTACCCTCCTCTCCCACCGCATCTCAGTTTCAGTCAGAATTAAATGCTGCTTCTCCTACCAGGTTTTTCAGTGCATTGAATCACAGACTGGTTTGAGGAGGAAGAGGCCATGGTGATGATTTAGTCAGGGCCCTCTCAATTTACAGGTCCATGTGTTTCTCAGCGATCTGATTTGAGACTTTCGGCCTCAATGTTACTGTCACGAAACATACTTGGTTTTTCCTGAAAGAAAAAGTCCCTTGGACAAGGTCATCTGGCTGTTCTGGATGATGTTTGTCATACGACTTCAAATACGGTGACTCATAGTCACAGGTCAGAACCAACCTACTTGCTATCATTTGTTAAAAATGAGTTCCCACCACCAGGAGGGCTGACAGCCTCCTGTAAATCACATCTCTGGAGCCAGGCATTGATGAAATAATCTCTAATGATACAGTCTCCAAAACAGCCCAGGCTGGCTTTTTTGTTGCTGTTAGTTTCTGCTTCTTTGTTCTGATTCACAACAGATCCTTTGCTAATATTTTAACCCTTGAATGAGGTACAGAGCCATTGGCGAAGGACACAAATGTGAATTTTTCCTTTTCTCTTGGAAAACGGCCAGGTGCCTTATGGCAGTGTGGAAAAGCCCTTGGTGGATGGGCAGGGAGCTGGTGCCAAATGTGATATTTGAGCAACCCTGTCCTGTCCTCTTCTCTGGTGACCATCCCTGTGGTGGATGGGATATTCTCTCTCCAGCGGACTCTGGCAGTGGTGCTTTCAGGACAGTTCCCCCTCCAGGGCTTGGCCTTCTGGTTAAAGTTTCAGAATCAAGATACTCTGGTTAGTAAAAAGTTACATAATAATCGTGATGATCAAAAGAGCAAGAAATACAACCAAAAGTACACCAGAGAACAGTTGTTTGACCAACTTGTTTCTTCCATGTAGACAGATGTATGTGCAAACCCAACTATAACTTTAGGAAGCTCCTTGGTAAAGCTAAACTTGGGAAAAGGAGTTGGATTTAAAATGTACACCCATTTTTATCTTTTTATTTTTCCCTGGGGCATATGTATCTATGTGTGTGTGTGTGTGTGTGTGTGTGTGTGTGTGTGTATAGCAGAATTTCTAAAGCAAAAGCAAAAGCAAAAGAAAATTTTACTATTTCTTACTTAAATTATCTGTTTACTATTTATTACTATTTTCAAAAAAGAATAATAAACATTCACATGCTAAAAAAATTCAAGTGGCAGGCTGAGGGTGTAGCTCAGGAGTAGAGCACATGTCTAGTATACTCTAGGCCCTGGGTTCCATCCCCAGCACTGGAAAAAAATCCAGCAGAAATTTCCAGTTCTTCAATTCCTATTCATGGTTGCTAATTTCTTGAGCTTCCTTCCAGAGATACTGTATATGTGCAGAAACACACCTGTATGTATTTCTTCCACTCTCAATTCATTGTACATATCAGAATACTTGTTGCACCCAGCTCTGTGCTTTTCTTTTTTCATTTAGCATTGTATCTTGGACATATTTCCAAGATGTATTATATTCCCATTGTATGGATATACCATAATTTAATGGGCACATCTGTTGCTCACAATCTTTTGCTATTACAAAAACTGATGAAGTGAATAAGATGATTTAAAGTATATTTTACCATGGGGAACTGTAGTAAAATATCCATTTCTTACAATGGAAAACTTTCTTGTGTGTGGTAAGGCCTTGTCCACCAGGCCCAGTGACTTTCTTCCTGGACACTGAAAACTACTGACAAATTCAGACCTTCTCCCTCCTTTTTTTCAGACTATCCACCCCACTCATCTACCCCAGTCAGACTTCAGGTTTACCACTTTACATTCCTCCTGGGCATAATGTAGTTCATTGAATCTGTCTTTTTAGACAGACTTACATTTCAGTAAGTGCTTCTCCAAACCCTGAGTTGCCAAGGCTAAATTGTAGCTTTCTCAAAGCTTCTCAACCATATCTTTAAAGAAGAAAATTAGTTGTTATTTAGGGTTGTAATGTATATGTATATGTGTGTGTGTGTGTGTGTGTGTGTGTGTAGTGTGTGTGTGCGTTTAACAAATATGACCCTTAGAGGGTAACTTTTTTCTGAAGGCCAAAGCACTGCATACCTTCAAATTAAGAAGGTATTATGTTGCTACAGTGAATTTATTTGCCTACTTTTTCACTTGAGACACAGTTCAGTGATTTGGAAAGTTTGAATAAAATATTCCATTTTTTTCTGAGGTTGGTCAGTGGACATTGGGTCAGGGTAGGTAGAACTGGTGTTTTAACATCAGTTTTTAGTATGTGTGTGTTTGTGCATGCATGTGTGTGTGTGTATGTGTAGCTTGTTAAGATTTTGAAAGTACTTACACTGCTACAGTGCAATAGCTAAAAAATGAATATTGAATATCTATGTTTTTAAAAGTTCTTCTGCACATTGGCATAGGAAAAGACTTTATGAACAAATTCTCAGTAGCACAGAAACTAGCACAAAGAATCAACAACTGGGATCTCTCTTATTAAAAAGCTTCTGCACTGCAAGAGAAACCACCAACAGAGCTAAGAGACAACCTACAATGTGGGAAAAAATTTTTAGCAGCTGTTCCTTAGACAAAGGACTACTAACTAGAATATACAAAGAACTTAAAAAAATCAGACTCCCCAAATATAAAGACCCACCTCAAAAATGGGCATCTGAAGTGAACAGACATTTCTCAGACAAAGAAGTAAAAACAGCAAATAAACATATGAAAAAATGTTCAATATCACTGGTCATTCAAGAGAGGCAGATGAAAACAACACTGAGATTCCACCTCACCCCAGAAAGAATGGCTGCTATCAAGAAATCAAGGAATAACAAATGCTGGTCGGGATGTGGGGAAAGAGGAACCCTACTGCACTGCTGGTGGGAGTGCAGACTGGTGCAACCACTGTGGAAATCAGTATGGAGATACCTCAAAGAACTAGGACTGGAATTCCCATTTGACCCAGCTATTCCCCTGCTGGGTGTCTTCCCAAAAGAATTAAAAGAATCATACCACAACTATATATGCACACCCATGTTTATAGCAGCACAATTTGTAATAGCTAAAACTTGGAAAGGCCCCATTGCCCATTAACTGGAGACTGGATAAAGAAAATATGTTTTTGTTTTTGTTTTTGTTTTTAATAAAATGGGATAGTACTCAGCCATAAAGAACAAGAAACTAGAGACACCTAAAACTAAACGGATGCACACTGAGGCCATACTCTTAAATGAAATAAATAGGACACACATGTGTAAATACCGAATAGTTTCTCTGGTGTAAAAAGCTAAAAGTGTAAATAAGGATCAAAATGTATAATAGATAATGTGAAATAGGAAGAAAAGGTCTAAAGTAGTAGGGGAAATGGGAGGAGTAGGGGAAAGGAAAGAAGGGAAAAGAAAAAATATGACAAAAAGAAAAAATAGAAATAAAGTCATTGTAAATAAGGAAGGGTGGAGGTGGTGAAGGGAGGGCAGGGGAATGGGGAAAAAATAAGAACCAAGGTATGTCATGTAAAGGTACAAGATCCCAATGATGAGTGCAACTGTACTGTATACCTAAAATGTACCAATAAACTTAATGAAAAAAAAAGTCCTTCTGCTATGTTCCCACCAAAACATTTATTTTAATGATACAGTCTCCAAAATAGCCCAGGCTCGATGCTTGCATTGATTTTAGTTTCTGTTTATTTGTTTTGGTTCACAACAGAGCCTTTGCTAATATTTTAGCCCTTGAATGAGGTACACAGTCATTGGCAATGGACACAAATGTGAATTCTTCCTTTCCTCTTGGAAAGGGGCCAGATGCCTATGGTGGCACAAAGAAGCCCTTGGTGGATGGGCAGGGAGATGCCAAATGTGACATCTGAACAACCCTGTCCTGTCCTCTTCTCTAGTGACCATCCCTGAGGTAGACAGTGACTTAGTGAAGACTCCTACCTCCTGTACCCACTTTCAGAGTCTACTTTGCTTTCTTATGGTGTACTATAGCTGCGTATCCTATATGTGTCTTATAGAGTAGACAGCCCATACTATCTAACCCTGACATTATTGACTTCTCTCCTTCCAAAAAGATTCAAACAAGAGTGTAAATCTCTACCCTAAATAGTATAGAGGTATAGGGACACACAACCATTGCAATGAACTGTCCTCTTCCAGTGCCTCTTAGATAAATACTAGACTCTCAAGAGCCATGGCACTGAAAACTAAAATCCATGAAGGTAATCTAGTTGATATAAAAAATAGATCTCAAGTGCATAATGACTCCAAAACACTCAAAATTTATTTCTCTCTCTCTCTTAACAAGTGAACAATAGAACAGCTCAGCAAGGTGACTCCCAGGCTTTTTGGATGTGTTATTTTCCAACTCATAGCTTCCAAGATTACCCTGGAGGTCACCTCCTCTCTATCTAGTCGGAAAGAGAAAAGGATCATGGAAGAAAGCTGCAACACTTCTGCCCACCTTCCACCTGTCTGAGGTCAGCCCCTTGGTCACGGGAGTGCAAGGAAGCCTGAGAAATACATCCAATTCTAGCATCAATTCTGCACGATGGAGGGGGATCTGAACTTTTATTAGACATACAGGTGTCTTTTTCTCTCATAATTATAATATTTTTATATATCACCTTTTGAACTCATATGTATGAGGCATTCTACTGTGTATGTATGTACTAATTTAATTCTCACAGGTAACCATTCATTGTAGATATTATCAATGTATTTTATAGGTAAGATATTGAAGCTCAGAAATTGAATTACTTGCTCAAGGTCATATATTGAGCAAATTCTGGAACTTGGAGTCAGATTTTGGTCTGCCTCCCTAATTCTAAAACATAGTGCTTCTCATTTTTATGTTCTGCTGCCTTGCGGCACTGGCATATTTGAGCCTTTATGACTAAAACGGAAGATAAGGACACACCACAATGTTCCCATTGATTTTTCTCAGTTTCTTCTACAGCAGCAGCAAGGAGAAGGCCCAGGATTCTGAATAATTTCAGTGATTTTCACACTATACTTTACCACTTCTTCCTTCATCATGTAGAATCTGGAATAGCTCAATCTTTCCCATCAACTTGATTACCATTCCCATGAAGGTGTTTTAGCACAAACATTTCCTCTCACCATAGATACCTTTTCTTTCCTCCTCAACCCCAGTAATGAGGATGGAACCCAGGACCTCAAATGTGCTAGGCAAGTGCTGTACCACAGAGCTACTTCCCAGCCCTTTTATTTATTTATTTATTTATTTATTTATTTATTTATTTATTTATCTAGCTAGCTAGCTTTTCCCTGGCCCTTTTCAACTCTCTCTCTCTCTCTCTCTCTCTCTCTCTCTCTCTCTCTCTCTCTACCAGGGATCAAACTCAGGACCTTGTGCTTTTGAGGCAGGTGCTGGAACCACTGAGCTAAATCCCGCCCCCCCTTTTTTCTTTTTTCAAAAACAGCATCTCACTAAGTCACTAAGTTGTCCAGGGTGGGCCTGAACTTTTGATTTTCCTGACTCAACATCCCAAAGTGTTGGGATTACAAGCCTGAGCCCCACTCCCATACTGAGTATTAAACTCCCCACCTTGTGCTTTTGAGGCAGGCTCGGTGTCACTGAGCTGAATCCCCTTTTGATTTTATTTTGAGACAAGGTCTTACTAAGTTTTGCAGGCTGACTTCAAGATTTCCACCTTGCTGTCACTGTGCCATTGTGCCCAGCTAGACACCTTTTCCTGACTGCCTACTCTACTGCTCCACAAGCACCTGCAATTCCACAGGTCCCCACACTGAAGGCACTGAGTTCACACCCAAGACCTGCTCATTTCTTGGATTCATTTGTCAACAGCTGTCTGGCCTTGATTAGCTTCCCAAGGTGTGGGTGCCATACATTTATTCTTCCATTACTGCTTACCTCTTAAAGATTTAGTAGATTCACAGCTGTTTTGCATGTTTTCTAGACAGTCCAAATGTCATCACTGTTGCCTCTACAGTTGAGGGACTATTTTGAGATGGTGATGATGATTATCTCAAGAAAACACCCTCCATGTGCCTCTTCTCTTTTCACTTTCTGTTTGACACTGAGGACGTAGAGAGAACTTCCACCCCTCGTTCATGCTAGGGCTTGGCCAGAGTCATATTGCCCACTCATGGGAACACATTCACCTTGTGAAAATGTGCATGCGAACACTATGCATACCTCTTACAATCTCAAGTCACTCTGTCCACCTTATTATTTGGGGACCTTTTCTCTTCTCCCCACCCTTGTTTTGATTTGATGCAGCGAAGAGCCTAGCAAACCAGAGCTCCTTCTCCAGATGGATGCCCCAAGTGCTTGTGGAACAATGCCACCTGTCCCTAGTAAGCTCTGCCTGTGCAAACACAGGGGCCTCACTGAGACGGCTTGTCTCTAAGGAAAACCCATGCTACATGTCACAGATCTTACACCTAGTTAGAAGGGAGCTAAATGATAAACAGGTAGTGATTATTAATTTTAAAAAGAAATATAAGCAATAAGATATCTCAGAATCAAGAGAAATTGAAGATCAAAGAATTTAAATTCTTATTTTCTGCTTTTATTCTTCACTCAAAACATTTGTCATGAAATATGAAAGAAAATATTTATAGCTGTTTAGTTTGTCCTTCTTATATCTCAGGTACTGTAACTAACCTTTAGCAAAAGTCTTGTAAAGTATATGTGTATTTTATAGGTGGAGGAACTGACTCTAGAGAAATTAATTACTTAATGAACAAGATTTTTCCCTCCTCACTGTTACAGCTGAAGTCAAAGACCTATGCCCAAGGGCAATGCCTGCCTTCTGTACTTCTGCATGCCAAGAGCTGGTACAATTCCTTGTACAAAATAGGGCACAGTAAGAGTGTGTTGCATAAAGGAATGAAGCTATAAGGTAATTATAATGATGATCTCCTCCAGCCTGTAGCAGTATACATTAGGATCAGCCAGGTTACAGTTACAGTGGGGTAACAAATAACCCCAAAGTTTCAGCAGTTCAGAGTGCACATCTGTTTCTTGTCCTCACTTGCCATCTGGTGTACTTTGGATGTTGAATGTTCACCGAAGGCCTATGAGTTAAAGGCTTGGTTTCTGGGTGGTGCTTTTGGGAGGTGGTAGAACCTTTAAGAGTGGGGCTTAGTGGGAGATCTCAGTTCTCTGGAGATGTATCCTTGCAGGGAATTGTGGGATCCCAGTCCTTTCTTCTTCGTCTTCTCTGTTTCACTTCCTGGCCCCAAGAAATGGCACACATGCTGTGCCACACATTCCTACCGTGATGTGCTGCCTCATCCCAGGTCAAAAACCAATGAGTCTGCTTGACTGTGGACTGGAACCTGTGAAACCATGAGCCAAAACAAACCTTTCTCTTTGTAAGGTAAATGACCCAGGTATTTTATTATAGTGCTGCAAGTCTGACTAACACAGCATCTATCATATATTGTTAAGGGACTCCACCCTAACCATCATACTTGCTCAAAGATAGGAGGGTGATAGAGTCACTCCTATGTTGCATGTTGCTACTTGCACTGTAACTAAATGATTTAAACTGAAAGTGACTCACATTTCTTTTGTTGACAACTCATTGAAGAGAACTGTTCATATGGTCCCACCTAACTATAAAGGAGGCAGTAAGTGAATTCAATCATGTGCTAGAAAAGGGATAGATGCAGAAATATTTGACAAACATCACTAATGATCTTCATAATACATAGGGGTCAAATAAAATGATTTGTTTAAAATGTCTTTTCTTACGAGAGGCAGTTCGTGCTTATGAGTGATTATGAAGCTTAGTATACTCTCAAGTCATTGTGTTTGCTTGTGGCTGAGATTTCTCAAGAATTCATCCTGGACAATGATAGAAAGAGGCCCTTGGGCCTTGTCAAAATGAATATCATGTCCAATTCTGATCCCTTTAAAAATGTCAGGATGGTTTCCTGTCCAGATGCATTTTCTGAACCCCCTCCACCAGGCATGTAGAATGTGACCATTAATGGCCATATGTCAACTTGAATGGATGAAGAAATGATAGCAGATTAGTGGAGCACAGTTCTGGGTGTGTCTGTAGATGACTGACCTACAAGCCAGCCAAACTAAGGGAGGAAGACCCACTGCAGGTGTGGGTGGCACCACCCAATAGGGCTGTAGCCAGACAGGATGAAAGGAAAAGAAGGAAGTATCCATATTTTGGAAGAGCTCTAGTCTTCACTGGATGACCTTTGAAACTGGTCTGTAATTTCTTTAGCTTTCCAACCCAGACTCACACTGGTGACTCTACGGCGGTCTTCCAGGCCTTCGACCTTGGACTGGTGCTGCACCTTGGTCCCTCTTGTTCTGCTGCATCCTTATTCTTGGGCTGAGCAGCTACTGGTTTATCTGTTCTCCAGCATGCAGAAGGCCTTTGTGGATTCTCCTGCATCTGACCCCACAAATGCTACTGTGGACTGTCCTGCCTCTGATCATGTATGCTGACCTCATAAATTCTCTTACATAGTTATACGTGTATTTTCTATTGATTCTGTTCCTCCAGGCAACCCTAAGTAAGACATAGGATTTCAACACACATAGATTGGTTAGAAGGTTGTTCTCTGAACAAAAGAATGGGTACTTCAGAAAGGCTATTTCTTTGGTATACTTGGACAAATATTTCTAAATGATGAATAATATTGTTCCAACCCTTTTCTTTGCAAAAGCACTGCAAGCTCATCTGGTTTGGAGAGTTGAGCCTCACTGGTTGAGAGTAGTAAAGATTTGAGATCTGTTAGGATGATTGCTAGGGGTCACTAGGGTATGGTAGAATGCTCCTACTCACTCCTATTGTTTAATATGGGCCAGTGGTGGAACTCAGCTGGAATCTTACCAGATGATGTTTCTATCCATCCTTTTCAGTAGGTGTATAAGATTCTGAAAAATTAATCCAATCCAATCCATAAGTTCATGTGCTAATTGTGAGAGGTACTGAATGCTTTCAAGAGTAGAAAGTAAGCATACCTTTTTGAAGCATAATGAAATTATTTTTAGTTATCTTTTTTTTTTGTACTGGGGATTGAACTCAGGACCTTGTGCTTGTGAGGCAGGCACAGTGCCTCTAAGCTAAATCCTGAGCCCTGATTTTTAGTTATCTTGCCATCATAGAATTGAAGCATTGAAAGTCATCTGCTATTAGATAAAGGTCTAATCCAATCTCCTGTATAAAATGCAATGAAAAGACTGGAACATCCCATTCTTACTTTAGTTCTCTGAACTACGAGGAGATGCTTGCCTTGGGTTGAAAGAGACAAAAGCCAAATGTTCTGATAGAACATTCTTCCAGATGGAAGTACAAAGGCAATATCTTCCTCTCCAGCGGCTTACAGGGATACGTGTGGTAGGCAGAAGTGCATCCTATAGACAAGGGTTAACTTGCATATTAACTCTAAAATGATTTATGTGTCATCTCCTATGATCAGGAGTGTAGCTATCAGACAGTTGGTATTGACCCAGGGGACATGGCTGCTATTTCTGACTTCCATATCTACACACTGAGAGATGGATGATCTTTAGAAGGCCCAAAAGTGCAGTAGATGAGGAAATGCTCTAGAACAGTGTTGCCTAATTCATAGTTCTATGTTTACCACACAAAGGATGCAACCCATGCTGCTTTTGTATGGCACCTAGAGTGGAGAGAGGTCACACGCCTCACTATTCCCCCTATGCTCTCAGACACGAAAACATGAATTTAAGTGATTATTTCATGCTAAAAGTACATGTGTCACCCTACACATCTGTCCAAAGCCAGCAACTTAATAAAATCATAGGATGTTTTCATTCTTAGCTCATTTTAGAAAGTTTTAAAATATTTTTGAATGCTATGTTCTAGGTACTGTACTAAGTGCTTTACATACATTGTTTTAGTCTCACAAATTTCCTAGAAGTGAGGACACTGTTGTTATCCTTTTTTTCCAAATTCAGAAACTGAGTCTCAAAGATATTGAGTAACTGCACTAAGGTCACACAGATAATAATCTCTGTCCCTACCACTTTTCTTTTATGTTTTTTAAAATCATTAACTATATTTTTAAATTTTCTTGTTTTAAAATTTTATGGTTCAACTGTAGTAGATGATTCCAAGCTTTTTCCAAAGGCTTTTTTACCAACTTACACTCTCCCAGAAGTGTTTGAGGGCTGTTGTGGTGGCACACACCTGTCACCCCAGCACCTTTCAAGGCTGAGGCAGGAGATTCCCAAGTTCGATCCCAGACTAGACAACTGAGCAACTTGGCAAGACCCTGCCTCCAAATAAAAAATTAAAAAAGGGTTAAGGATGTAGTTTAGTGTGAAGGCCCTGGGCTCAACACCCTATTCCACAGAACAAAGCCAAGTGAAGCAAAACAAAACCAAGCAAAACAAAAACAAAAAATAAATAAAAAGAATTTTTGTTACTTCCCATCCCCATCAAAAATTAATATTATCAGATTTCCTCATTTTCCCCAAATTATAAAATTTCCTAAGTTGTAAATTGATAACTATTATTATTTTAATTTGCTTTTCCCTATAATCAAAGCAATTGCTATTTTTTTATCCTAATGTTTATTTTATATTACTGCTTTTCTGTTAAGTGTTTGTAGGTTTTTGATCTGGTTTTCTTGGGGTTTTGTATGTTTTCCTTATTGAAGGTAGAAATAAGATTTTGTTATAGACAAAAGATTCATCATTGTTTATAGGTATTGTCAAACATCCTCGAGTTCTCAGCTAATGTTTTCCTTTGTTCATAGTCTTTTATTTTTTAATTTTGCATGTAATTTTTTTAGATACAGTCTCAATATGTTGCCCAAGTGGGTATGGAATTCCTGGACTCAAAGAATCTTTCTGCCTCAGCCTTCCTTATAACTAGGATTGTGGGTATGTGGCACTGTGTCAAGATTGTTTTTAACTTAAATTTTTAAAATAAATAAAAATTATACACAAATAAAGAGTCTAATAGAGTCTAAACAATTTTGAAAAATAAAAATGAAGTTATAAGACCTTTAATACCTAACTTTCAGAGTTAATATATAGCAAGACTTAATATAAAGTTATAATAATAATTAATTTAGTGAAATTTTAGCATTCTAAAAGAGATATCAGTCAATGTAACAGTAGAGAGAGTACATCCAGAAATGGATCCATCCAGATAGGGCCATTAGATTTTCAGCATAGATACCAAGGTAACTCAGTGATGGAGGGATAAGCTTCTGAATAACAGTGCTGAAACAATTGGATTTTCATATTAAAAAACAATTAAATAAACCTGACCCATACCTCATACTACACATAGGAAAACTTAGTTTCACTTAAGAAAACTTAAATCATAGGCATAAAAATAATAGTCTGAATTATAAAACTTCTAGAAGAAAATATAAAATAATTTTTGTGACAATGAATTCATCAAGTTTCTTGGATAGGACACACACACACACATACACACACACAAATATTTTTAAAACCCCACAAAAAGTACAAAGCACAAAAAGGTACTTTTCAAAAGCACCTGTAAAATAATTCTTTAAAATCCACAAACTGGAAGGAATTTTGTATAGGACCCAGGTCTGGTAAAGGATTTGTACCCAGAGTATAAAAACGCTTTTATAATTCAATAATAAGAAGATACCCAGCCCCATTAACAAGTGGAAAAGATTAACAAACACTTCACTGTGATGAATAAACATATGAGAAGATACTCAACACTGCTACTTTGGGGAAATGCAAATTGAAAGCTTTACACATTCAATGCAACTGCTAAAATGAAAGAGATTAATCTTATCGAGTGTCAGCAATGCTGTGATTCAACTAGAATACTCATGCTGTGCTGGTGGGGATGCACAATGGCACAGCCACTTTGAGAAACAATTTTGTAATTTCTTTGAAGCTAGACATCCACTTACCTTATGACCCAGCAATACCACTCGTATTTACCCAAGAAAATTGAAAACTTGCTAACCCTGAGACCTGTATGCAAATACTTAATGGAACTCACAAAGACCCAAACTGGGAACAATGGAAATGTTCTTCAGCTGGTAAACTGATGAAAAACAACTGATGAAATAATACTCAAGAGTAAAAAAGAAGGATCTGCTGATCTTTGTAACAACACGGGTAACCCTTAAAGCATTATGGTAAGTAGAAAAGAAGCCAGGCCCAGGAGGATACATACCATACGATTCCATTTACATGACATTCTGAAAAAGGAAACAGCAACATCAACAACAACCACAACCATAACCATAACGATAACCACAACAACCACCACAGATCAGTGAAAGCAGAATTCCAGACTCAGGGAGGGAGTTAGCTACAAAGGGAATAGGTGACGGGGCACAAGGAAATATTTTGGGGTGATGGAATGTTTTATATCTTGATTATAGTTGTGGTTACATCACTGCAAATATTTTCAACTCATTAATATGTACAATTAAAAAGAACTAATTTTGTTACTTGCAAATTCTATTTTATGCAAATTACATCAAATGCAAATTCAGTAAACCAGATTTTTTTTTTGCGTCAAGTAGTTCATAAGCATTTTTATGGTAAAACAGCAAATCTCACAAATGTCCAGCATTCCCTCTCTAAAAGGGAGATGGGCAATTTGGGTAGTCAAATCTCATAGAATCTCCACAATGCTGTGCCATTTTTATTATCTTCATATCACATCCTATTTCCTTTTTATTTATTTATTAACCGATTCCCCACTATATGAGGTGAGAATTCCACTCTTTTAATTCCTATATCTCCATAAGACACACATATCCTTCCTGGCCCCCTCATTTGCAAATATTGTCATACATAATTTGGTAAAGTCAATATTCAATACTTACATTTATATAACCATGGATATTTGCTCACAGCTGAACTATGCAGATATTCCATTGCTTTTCCTTTCATGCAAACTTTTCCAATTTTCAGAGCATCTGAGACTTAGAAACCTAATGACAAAGCTAATTTTAGGGCGTAAATTCCAAGAGCAACTGCTCTTCTTAATCCTCTTAGTTATCTGTGAGTCCCTTATACTCCCAACTCAAGATTGAAGCCTCCAATTTTTTTTTTTTGTATTTTTATTTGTAGTTCTTGAACATTTCCCTTACTTTCTGGTCTGTACCACATACATTCATATATTAAGGGACTAGTTATATTTTAGCAAGAGTAGGGCCTTCAGAGGATCTGGCCACATACTGCGGTCGGCCTCAGTTTCTTACCCTTCTTTGCCTTTAAAGAAAAATAAACTATTGTGAAACTGTGTAATGAAATCCATGTGCCCTTATCCATATGTAATTACCAATATTTTATTCTTCTTCTTTCATCTACTAGCCTTCCCCATTTTTCCTTTTTGAGAATTTTAAGGCGAATTCCTGACATTTTAGCATCTTTCATGAGAAATGAATATGAATGAATACAAATATGAATCTCACCCACAACATAAATGCAATACCATTATCACACTTTAATAGCAAATACCCAGCCCGAGGAAACATTCACTTTTCTCACACTGTTTGCTAGACCTATTTGCTGAGTCTCTTATCTTTTCCCAATAGTTTTTTGGTTTTTTTGGTACTGGGGATTGAACTCGGGTCTTTGTGCTTGAGCAGCAGGCAGCAAAACCACTGAGCTAAATCCCTGGCCCTTTTCCCAATAGTTTTTATCTCTATTCTTTGAGTTATATTTTTTTATTTCCAGGTTGCTAATTAAATTGTAAACAGTGAATTCAGCTACTAAACTTTTCAGTTTGCCAATCACGTTTTTAAACTTCAGGATTCTGGGGCATAAAGCTCTTTTTTTTTCCTCCTTCTGGTGTCCAACTATTACCTTCAATAACTCCATTTTACTGGGCTGTGTTCTTTTTTTTTTTGGTACCTTGCGCTTGTGAGGCAGGCGCCAGAACCACTGAGCTAAATTCCCGGCCCTGTGTTCTGATGATTTAATCTCCTCCTGCTCTTTCTGGCTGCTCCACTCCTCAGGTGGGCAGCTATTTTCTCTCTGGGACCCAGGTCTGATAGATGGAACAGCTTTAATGGCACAAAATCCCAAGGGCTGTAAAAGCAAAGGTATCTTAATTAGTGTTTGTTGAATCAGTAATGAATCCACAGGCAGGGATTGGTGTCTTTTTCTATTGCTGATGTTCTCTGAACAGACAGAAATGGTAATAAAATTTTTATATGAACAACTATTTTTGAATGTTCATTTCTAAAGGCAATCCTTTGGAGGGGGTGGAACAAGAAGGTCTCTCTTGGATATATTTTTAGTTACTATAGTTCTTGTGCCAAACTTCATCTTTCAAATACCCCCTGGGTCACAGGAATATTCATCATATATGGCAATTAAATTTTTACTTTTCTGTTCAGGCTTCTTTTCCTAGAAAAAGAAACAAGTGCAAACAGACATAAATATTTGCAAGCAACCGAACGCACTTCTCAGGTTTCTAGAAACCTCTTTGGTGTTCCAAGGAAACAATACAGCTTTGAGAAGGGACAGGAGAGGCATGGAGTCCTGTCCTTACAGTCTGGGATATACAGCTGGGAAATCGAAGAGCTAGGATCAGATTTATTGCCAGCTGGCTCTGCCAACCAGAGCAAGCTATTTAAATTGTAAAATGGGCCGAATCATACCTACCTATTGCTCTGAAGATTAATAGAGACATGGTAAATTGGTAAATAAATGTTTTGGTGTAGAATTCTAAACACTATGTGCTGTGTCTACAGTAAATAGCTATTTTCTGCCATTTGCCTCCATTGATCCCAACACTTCTGAATTTTTGTTGGCGATGATATTGTTCTAGTGATGCACAGAACATCCCCATACAAAATTCAGTCGGTGTTAGTAAACACGTTATTTTACATTTTAAAATCCATTTAGACACTCCTGTCTTTTCCCCTTAAATGGATCTCCGTTGAAAGCCCATCTTCTGCTCAGTGAATTTCCCCTGCGGGGAAGTCGCATAGTTGGATTCATCACTACTAACGGAGTAATTAATAGACTGTATTTAAGGCTGAGAATGGAGTGATTAAGAAACCCCTCCATCCAAGTTACTGAAAATCATATCTAAGTTTTCCCAAAGCAGCACTTGTAAGCGAGACTTGGTATTTTCAGTCCCACGTTATCAGTCTTGAGCAGGCGAGGAGGAGGCTGAGCAAGACGGAGAAGAGGGATGCGGGCCTGCGTGGCGAGGCGTGAGAAGAAGTGGCCAAAGTCCGTGTGAAAATGGAGGAGAGGGTGTGTAGTGGAGCTCACAGGAGAGCCCTTCCAAGCAGGTGTGAGGCCTGGGCTCCAGCAGCAGCAGCAGCCCCCCAAAATAGGAGAATTTTCCTCTTTAAAAGAAAAACCACATGCCCTGTTGTCCCAGAAATCAGAATATTAAGACTTTTCTACCCAGAGTGGTGGGCAAGGCAAGAATGGACAGGTGAATGTGATTTTTACACGACTCAGTCTCTGAGTCAGGAGGCTCTGGCAGGTGTTTTCCAGATGGTCAGCTCTGTGTGGGCAAAGCAGGGCACACAGTTTTGGAGGTGGATGTGATAAAGAGAGAATCTGAGGAACTTGTTCAAGGAGCAAGCCCCTGGCAGATACAGAAGAATAATTGATAATTTTGTTAAGTATGCTAAAAGTGTAAATAAGGATCAAAATATATAATAGATAGTGTGAAATACGAAGAGAATATCTAAAGGAGTAGGGGAAGAGGGAGTGGTAGGGGAAAGAAAAGAAGGGAAAAGAAAAAATATGAGAAAAGGAAAAAAAAGGAAACAAAGTCTTTGTAAATATGGAAGGATGGAGGAGTTGAAGGGAGGGCAGGGGAATGGGGAAAAAATAAGAAGGAAGATACATCATGTAAAGGTACAAGATTGCAATGATGAATGTAACTATATTGTATAACTTAAAATGTACCAATAAACTTAATGGAAAAAAATATGGTTTTAGCTTTGTTAACATGATAATACTGACAAAAATCCAGAAGTGGTAGGACTATTGAAGCAAATCACAGAATCTGGTTGTTTACCAAAGAAGCGAAAATATTGTGTTCCCAATCTTGGACTTTAAGTTAGTGCTGCCTTTTAGAGTTATGGTTAGTTAGGCTTAGTTCTGGGCTTTTTGCAGCATTATGTAAGTTATGTCCAAATTTTTGAGATGTATTAAAAGATAAAAATGTCACAGTACCTTCAGTTTCCTTTAAAAATATAACAAAAACTTAAATTGTGAGAGTTACTTTGCATAAAAGGTGTGACAAGAAGTGACCCCTCTACTTATCAGGAAATAAAAATTGTTAGAAAAACCAGCCTTCCACATTTCAGCAAATGGAAAAAGTTATTTGCAAAATTTAAATACATATGTTTTTTCTCTCTGGGATAAAGTGCCTTTGACAAAGCTCTCTTTGATGTTGCTATCCAGTTCATCACAGAACACATGTGATTGGGTAGAGACCCACTTCTTCATGCTCTGCCTGCCAGTCTGGAAGCATCTGTTGCTGTGCAGAATCACTAACAGGACCACAGAGAGGAATCTTATGTGCCTGCCTGGAGTCTGATTGAGTTATATAAG
Source organism: Heterocephalus glaber (assembly GCF_000247695.1). Next base: position 5,944,809 of record NW_004624839.1, read on the forward strand.
GCAATTGATTCATTACAGGTTGTGCAATGCCTCTCCCGTTGTCCACTGTGGCTTTGGCACAAATTCACATCTCAGGATATATGGGACACTGTGCTTTCCACAAATCAGCATGCCAGGTGCAGGATGTGCACAAATTCACCCATTCAACAACTATGAGCACCAACTATGTACAGGAGGAAGTACCTTGTGCTTTCATTTGATGCTTTGTTGGGGCTATACTGAAATTCTTACTGATTATTTTAAAGAGTAAGGGGGAATCTTCATTCTCTTTAGCATTGGGCCCTGCAAATTTGTAGCCAGTCTTAAGTGGGAAAACAAACACAGCTGTCTGACCTCGTGTAGCATATTTGCTAGGATTAGAGTTGGGCCTTGGCCCCAGAGGACATATGGTTCTGTGGGAAGAGATACACACACGAATGTCTGTCCAGTGGCGTGGGAGAAGAGGAAGGAGGGGCAGTGTTACCTGGGCTTCGGGGCAAGCGTAGCTTTAAAACATGGAGCAGGTGTTTGCTAGAAGTCAGGGTGGTGGGAAAAGCTCAGGGGATTCCTGGAAAAGGATACTGATCCATGCACCGGGGTATAGACAGGTGTGGGGAAGGTTCTTGTGTGCGTATGGTAAACTGCACTCAGACTGATGGATACAGTACGAGGAGAGAGAAGGCCTGTGAGGGGCTCAGTCGTATGAGAACTTACCTGAGATAATAAGGAATTGGATCAATGGGTCCCAACCCTCGGCTTTACTCATTAAAATCACTTGGAGCATGTGTTAGCTGTATTTAATTATTTTATAATGTAAACATATATCCAAATGTCATAGTGCCCCATAGATGTATACAATTATTTGTCAATTAGAATAAAATTATTAACATTATTATTAGTTTAATATAAAAATCACTTGAGGAGAACTAACATTATACTGAGTCCCTATTTCCAGTTAAATTGGAAACTCAGGGGTGAGGGAAAAGGCGCAAGTACTTTTTTTGGGGGGGGACTGGAGATTGAACTTGGAATCTTACGCTTGTGAGGCAGGCAGCAGAACCACTAAGCTAAATCCCTGGCCCTGGCACAAGTACTTTTAAAAGCAACCCAAAAGATTCTAGTGTGTAACCAGAGCTACAAACATGAGATTTAGGCAACAAGGAGTGAGAGTGCAGAACATCACACTAACAAACTGCAGAGTGTGCTTGGTCATGACTGTATTTGAGAAAGACCTAAAGAAGTGGGAGGCTGAGTGGGAGAGGCTCATGGCCTGAATGAGGGCAGAGCTTCTCAAACCATTATGTGCTTCTGACTCATCTGGAGATGAGATAAAAGGTGTGGGGCAGTGATGCTGAGGTAGCTGGTCCTCTGCTGTACTGTGAGCCTGGAGGAGTCAGGACACAATTTCACTAGTCCAGGCAAGAGACACCCTAGCACCACACAAGGCAGTGTGCCTTGCTGTTATGGTTTGTGTCTAGATGTCCCCCGAAAGCCTCATGCAGTCAGAGGTGGGGCTTTTACAGAGGTGGCTGGATCTAGAGAGTGTCTGATTCATGGTGGAATGCTAGGAATAAGGGTGCTGAGATTAAGGGTGGGTGATTACTACATCAGTCCACTGATTGGTTTGGTACCACCCTAATCCTGGTAGACTTGGATACAGTATAAGGGACAGAAAGAGACTTGTCTTGACCTTGCTTACTTGCTTTTGCTGTCTCCTGACTACCATGAACTGTTTCTCCTCTGCAATGCCCCTCTACCAAGCCACCCTGCCTGGAGCCAGCTGATTATGGACTGAAATCTTTACAAACTGTGAGCTATATAAATCTTTCCTCCTTTAACTTTGCTGGGTATTTTGTCTCAGCAATAAGAGAAAAGTAACTAAGACACCTGGGATCGAGGCATCTGTCATAAACCCCTGATTTCTTGCTAGTGTGACCAAGGGAAGTTGTAAAAGGAAAATTTTATTTTCTACTTAGAGCAGCTCTTGCCTAGGAGCTATCAAAGCTGAACTTTTCATTTCAGTGGCCATGGATTCTGATCAGCTCAAGCTGTTAAGGACCGTGCACTTGGAGTGATCTCCGGGCACCAGACCTTGGGGAAGATGCACTGATGGTAAACAGTGGGCATGTTTTTTAGCTGAAACACTTGCTGGCTCACTTTAGCTGGTCCTGATCGCTGATTTTCAAACTTAAATTAGAATAGTCATTACACATAGTCCCCTTTCTAGCACTTAATAAGCACTAATGTTTTTCCCTCCCAGGAACGTAATTTTTCTCTTTAAAGTTCTATCAATGCTTAGTTTACTTTTTGATAATCAAATATCATTCAGCAGATAGTGAAAGCAGATAGTAGAAAGAACAGGTGGCTGGGAGAAGTTAAGGGAATGTAGAGGAGGTGCGAAATTGAATTTGGTTTGGATATGTTGAAGCTGTGGGCTCCTTTGGTACATAGTTTCCATAAGCACTTGGACATGCAGATCTGATACACAAAGGGAAGGTCTGGGATGCAGAGATGGATTCAGAAGCAATCTATGTGGTAACTTGGCATGAGGCTGGGATGTCTAGATTGTGGACCAGGTCAGATCTACTCAGGGGAGGTAAATTACCTCTACCCTGAGAGCTAAATTGATATGAGACAGATCAACAGGAGAAGAACACTGTTATAGTTTATATCTACATCCCTCTCCAAGCCTCATGCCCTCAAAGATGGGATTTTAGGAAGTGATCATATCATGGGTGCATGACACTCATCTGTGGATTAGGCCATTGATGAATTTATAGCTGAACATGATGTTGGGCAGTGAAGCCTGCTCAGAGGAGGAGGGTCACAGGGAGAGTGGTCTGGAAGGGCAGAGTTTCCTCCCTCCTCCCTTGATCTCTTGCTCAGCTTCCTGCTTACCATGCCATGGACTGTTTTTCCTCTGTGATGCCCCTCTGCCATGCTGTCCTGCCTGGGAGCCAGTGGACTATTGACTGAAACTTCTCCAGATGGTGATCCAAAATAAGCCTCTCCTCCTTTAAGTTGTTGGAGAAAGTCACTAAGATAAACATACAAATTTACTTAACATGATTTTTGATGTGGCATCTGAGGCCTAAGAGATGAAGACCCAAAGATGCAATTAGAGCTGAACAATGTAATCGGTCTTGTGGATCTAATTATCCCTTCATCAAAAATATTGGGGGAAATTGCATCTGTACCGAACAAGTACAGAATGTTTGTCTTGTCATTAGTCCTCAACACAGTTACATAGCATTTACATGTATTAGATATTATATATAATCTAGAGATCATTTAAATATAGGGGAAGATGTGTGTAGGTTACATACTGATACTGTGCCATTTTATGCAGGGGACTTGAATATAGTATCCATGGATTTTGGTATCATTGGGAGTCTTGGAACCAGTGCCCCACAGATACTGAATTAGACAAAGAATAGTAAGTTATATATTTTCCTCTCAGAGACCTAAAATTTACTTTTCTAATTAACTCTATTTCCTAGTTCCTACTCTCCTAGACTGGAGATGTCTCTAAAAATATCAGTTTCCTTGCAAATCAGAGGAAGTGAGTGCATAATTCCATGTCCAGCTGCATTATAATCTTAGCTTTATACTGCCAGGGTCCCCTCTTCTTAATAAAGCTCCAGAGACCTCAGTTCTATGTTAGGATGGCAGGAGAAGAAGGAAATAGGAAAGTAGACCCCTTTCAGACAACTGAGGTTTTGTGAGCACCTGGGGGAACAAGGAAAAGGAAAGGAATCAAGTAAAAGAGGGCCTGAAATAATGGTCATTGAACTGCCCCCCCCATGATCATTCAATAAGGGAACATTATGGGAGGAAAAGCAAATAAAATAATGATAATTATTTTTAAGCCCCTAATTATCATTAACAATATAAAAATTGCAACTGCAGCGTTAACTCCAGATTAACCAAGTTAGTGACATTTCAGCTCCAGTTGGAAGCCAATTTGTGTTTCATGTTCTTCAACCTGCTGTGTTGGGGTCTTGGGGATTCTTGGATGGGAGAATGATTTAAGAAAATCTTCTGAGCTTGTCTCCTAGAGCAGAGGTTGGAGGCTGAGAATCCCTTAATCTTTAAGATTCTATAAAGAAGAAACTGCTTGGGTGAAGTGGTACACACCTGTAATCCCAGCTACTGGGGAGACTGAGGCAGGAGGGTGGCAAGGTTGTGCTCAACCGAAGCAATTTAGTGAGATCCTGTCTCAAAATAAAAGGTAAAAAGAGCTGGGGATGTAGCTTAGTGATAGGCTGTGGGTTCAATTCCTAGTTCTATAACAAAACAAAATCTGTAATATTTGATTGAGGTGTGGGTGGGATCAGAATCTCAATATTTCTTGCTCTTTCTTGGATTTTAATCACTTTTTCACAGAATTTTGACCATCTCATGTGCATCAAAAATTCTGATAGGTACATATTCATGTCTTTGATGAATAAAAATAGGGAAAGTAAATGATGAATGAATGCAGTTTTCCTGGGAAGGAAACTGTTGCAAATGTGGTTTCCATGGTTATTGGTGATGATGGTAAAAGTTTTTGTTTGGGACAGATTGGAATATCAGTATGAAGTGCGTACTGTTCTGGAACTTTATTCAACAGGCTAATATAAAACAACAAAAATTTTATGATATTGACATTTAATATTTAAGTCAACAATACCATTTTTGGTGCCTCCCAATATAATAAAAAATAAGACACAACCAAAAAAAAAAAAAGACACCCATCAGCATTTTAAAAAACAAGTTGATCTCTCCAGGGCTTTGCACGAAACCATATCTTTTCATGGATGATCCGAGGAAACACTGAAGTAGGTAAGGGGGAGGGAAAATTGGAGTGTTTAGTTTTTCAAACAATGTAGCCAAGGGGTAATGATACTGTACAAAATTTTTTGTCTCACCCAGGGTATGGGGAGGGAATTGGGTGACTAAGGAAACTAGAATTTCATTCACAGGTATGTGAGATAAGGTAACATGTTCTCCCTAATCCTTGTTTTTTAAAGCCATATGACAAACTGATTTGTTTTTCTATATATTTCATAACCCTTGAGTGGTTGGTTATACAATGTGTATTTATTCAGGGATGTCACTTTATGAATTTCATGTCAGTACACATCTTGAATTTAATAACACAACTTCCCTAGAGACAACTACAGACTGATATAATGAGCAGAACATGGTAAGGTATGGAATTTCCTTCAGGTAACACTTGCCTTTCATTTTATGGGAAGACATTGAAAAAAATTAAGTAGATAATAATCTTGAAAATCCACAAGTTGACACTAATTTTTAGCAAAATGTTAGCCCTCTATGTTAGATTAAAATATTTAAGCATTGAATTTAAAACTGTTTTGGTGTAAATAAATTTAACTTTACAGGAAAATATTTTGCAAAGAGGCACTGGGGAAAATACTTGGGAAAGGAATTTTGGGAACGCAAAGTTTTGAGTCAGTGTTGTTGACAATGGGAATATGGTTGGGCCTGTGGTACAGTTTCAGCTCTATCATCATTTGAGTCCAGGCTTATGTAAATTGGGTGGATACATCTCTTTCCTTTCTGATGCCTGGTTTGTGCAGAAGGATTGGTTCCTTTTCTAGCCAGGTAATACTTCTCCTGAGAGTGAAGCTGGAGCATTGTGTAGTGCCTTTAAGGCTAAGGGATTCAAAACTTGCTCAGGGCTTTCAAAAGTAGGAGCCTGCTGAAGAGCTTAGAGGGGAGTCATGAAGAGGACTTTTCTAATGCTGGAGGGTAAGGAAATGCCAAATCAATTAGAATTACCACAAGAAGATTGGACTTTCAGTATAATAGTTATTAATGTTTGAAGACAGTAGCAACTCCCATTGGGGCAGGTGTAGTGTGAGTTAGGAAGAACTTCTAAATGATTTCTGTGGAAAGTAAAACAAGAGTTGAGTCTATGCTGCTACTGAAGAATATTACATTATGATCCATTGAAATATAAAGAGCAGATAAATCGATCAATAAGAGGAGCATTTGTTCTCTCAGTTGATGATGCCAAATATCAGCTGTTACCCTTGACAAATCACCACCCACATTTCGTTAATTCCCCGCACAAGCTGAGCTGGTTTCCAGGCAGAAAGGGTACCTCATAGGTAACTGAAAGCACTTACTGTCGGTTACAAGAGCCTCAAAGAGGAAGAAGTAAGGTGCATTTTCATTGTCACATCCTTTTTAGGAAGGCACAGCCCATGAGACTCCTCAGATAAAAATATCCCTTCTTGGCAGCATTTGCTACATTATTTTTTAAAGAAATGCTAGTTCTAAAGAGCCAGCCCACTGGAGGAATTTCCTATAGCTCGGTTTGTGTGTGTGAAGTGATGTTCCCTCTGAGGACCAGGAGCAAGCTCAAGGCCTTCATGGCTAAGAAGGAAGCCAGAAGGAGTCTGTGGGCCGCAAGCCTGCACATTGTCAAAAGGGCTGGCCAGGTACTGAGACAAGTGCTTGTCTTGTTGGGACCCCTGAGGGGGGCAAAATATGCCACCCAGAATACGCCAATTTGGCATAAAGATTATTTTAGTTTAAAAGTGCTTGAAAAACAACATGAAGGAAAAGGGAACTCTGACCTCCCCTCTGCTTCCTGAAAGCAGGTGATGGAACCTCTGTACAGAAGACATCTTCCTCAAAGCAGGAGGAAAAAGCAGTCCTATCTCCAGAAATGGGGAATGGAGGCTCAGGGAATCTATACCAACAAACCTTGTTGAAGTAACCCTTCTCTCCCTTACCACTCTCTGTAATTAACTGCCCCAGTCCTAGCTCTTCCGTCTTGCCATGTTTTCATGATTTTCTTTGTTATACCTAGTAGATAAGTTTTGTCACTTCTTTGGGTCTTCATTTTTCCCATGGAGGTTCCCAATCAATGAAAATATCAATAAAAATCTGTATATTTCTCCTGTTAATCTGACTTACATTAATTTGATTTGCAGGACCTACAGAGATATATACTATACCAGGAATAGTATATTTTTGTTTTTGCTTTCCCGACAATGAACACTAGTCTGGTAGTCAGCCATATCAGAAAAATGCTTCAAGTAGCCTCCAGAGGGAGATTTTTCCGTCAGATTCTAAATTATATTCTATGTCAGAGTTGAAGAAAATGCTTTAAATAGGGTTTGCATCCAAAGAGTGAGTAAATCTGTGTTTTTATCTTGATTTTCACCTGCAAAGGCCAGTCACAGAGTCTTCAGTGGATCTGAAGGTCAGTGCTCCTTTTCCTAATATTTGTGAATGATATCCATTATGCATAGTGCTATTGTGCACACTGAGCTGAAAATCCTTCTCAGGCTCTATTTAAAAATATCATTAAATTGGCCAGTCCCAGCACCCAGGAGGAGGCTCCCCTGCCGCCATTCCACCACTCCTGGGGCAGAGGAGGGCAGAGAAGGTGAGCTGCATGGGTGTCAGAAGCACTCCCCTCCATAGAAATGAGAATAAAAACAAGCCTCAAAACAGACTTTCAGATCACCTACAGCAACCCCAAAGGGAAACAAGATGGAACAATCTGATACTCAACCACCTGGACTCCTTGAACTGGCAAAAAAAGAGGATCTGACAAAAATGAAATCAGAAATAATTTCTCCGATAACAGCAAAGACTGTGCTCATAGTGCAAGACATGATTAATAAATAGAGAGGACACAGATAAAAAAGTAGACGATCTGAGGAACATGATGGAACCCCAACATAGGAAACAAATGGAATCCATAAAACAGATGCAAACAAATTTCCAGGAGATTAAAAACTCCATTGAAAGTCTATGCAGCAGAATGAGTGCATGTGAGGA